>JABUQX010096896.1:0-2500 GCA_015478945.1 Trachelipus rathkii
GAGAGAATTATTATTCATTAATTATTATTAAATATTTTATTAATTATTATTATTATTATTATATTATTATTATTATTTATATTATTATTATTATTATTATTATATTATTATTTTATTATTATTTTAATTATTATTATTATTATTATTTTCATTATTTTATTATTATTATTATTATTATTATATTATTATTATTGATTATTATTATTATTTATTATTATTATTATTATTATTATTATTATTTTATTATTATTATTATATTATTATATTATTATTATTATTATTATATTATATTATTTACGAAGAATCGATCGATTCTGAGTCGAAAAAACGATTCCTGTAAGGAATTGTTTTTTACGCAGTCCGACTCCGACTCCGTCTCCGGCTCCGACTCCGACTCGACTCCGACCCGACTCCGACTCCGACTCCGACTCCGACTCCGACTTCCGACTCCGTGACGAGATGAATAATCGATTCTCGAAGGGAATCGTTTATGATTCGAAAATCGATTCCAGACAAGAATCGTTTAGGCTCCGGCTCCGGCTCCGGCTCCGGCTCCGGCTCAGCCTCTGGCACCGCTATATATCTACATGGGTTAGAGTTTTCATGACGGGTTAAAATTTTGAGGAGGGTTAGATGGTGACGTAATCTCGTTGTAGACGATGTTACGTCCCCGTGGCCACCCCCCTAAAAAATCGACATGTTGGTAGAAGCTGAAAATTTGGTGAGGGATTCAGAGTTGATATTTCTTGAAAGAATTGGTAATCGGAATCTGAGGATTGGCATCGGCTCGGTGCTGGAGCGTTGCCCGCGTGCGAGTTAATAAAAATTCATATAACAACAGTATTGGGGTGTTTATATAGATTATCGAACCCGTAGATCTCAAATATGATGGTTATATGTCCGTGTAGGGTGTTTAAGACACCCCATGGAGATGGTACCGAATAAAAAAAAGCACACAGTGCAAAACAGAGGCCGAAGGAGGAACGGAAGAAGGATGAATGGAATGATAGGAAGGAAGGAGTGTAGAAGGGTCTGACTTCAGAGGAGTGGAGTTGACACTGCCCGGTGCTGGCCCCTGTGCGGTGCTGAGTTATTAAATATTTGTCGTACTATGATACAATAATGGTGTCTTTATATATGTTATTGTGTCTGTAGATTTCGAAATAATGTTTTCGGAAACATCAAAAAAAAAAATAAATAAATAAATTTTTAAAAAATTCTTATTTATTTTTATGTTTATAACTTACAAATTTACGTTTTTACATACCATAAAGCAGCATATCAGTAAATCAGTAAATCAATCAGCACTCATTACCCCTTCTGTGATCTATTGATCTATTGATTTATTGATCTTACTTATCTATTGATTCAAGTCATGTTTTTTAGTACAATTGTCATGCTTTACTGCCCTAAATTCAGTAATATCAGTAAAGTCAAACCACATCCACCACAAGTCCTGTCCATCCGTCATCTATTGATCTATTGATCTATTGATCTGCTGATCTATTGATCCATTAATCTATTGATTCAAGTCATATTTCGAGTATCATTTTGGATAAACATAACGTAAAAACACAATTTTTTTATACACAGATCAACGAATGATTGCTAACGAACAAGTTTTCAACATTATAAAGCTAACATAGACATCATCAGGTCTAAGAATATAATGTACAGCAACAAACATAACACCCTTTAAACACAAATAAACATTAAAACTTACAAAGTCCCACACTTAACAATAGTAAAGTAACTAACAGCATGCAAAAACGTAACCTATGCACATTTTGTCAAGCATATCTCTAACATAACAATGTTAATTTTAGATTAACATGGTAATATTTAACAAAAATTATCAAAACCTTGTTTAATTATCTTACTGATCAACGAATTTATGCTAACATAACAAAGTTTTCACATTAATAAAGCTTACTTAGCATCATCTGAACTATGAATATAATACACAACGACAAACTTGACGAACCTTAACCCAAGAACAAGGTTGCATTTTTTTTGTAACACAAACACGGTCAGGGGTGTAACGCACCCCATTTCCAAAACTCCAAAAATTAGAATTTTTTTCAAAGTTAATTTAAATTTTGATTACCATGATGAAAATTAATATATTTTCTAACATTATAAGGTATAATATTTCCCCTCTCCCTAAAAAAAAAATTAAAACGGAAAAATACCAAACACCAGACAAATTTAATAAAAAAATGGAAAAGATTTGTATAAAATTTTTTAAAAAGAATAATTCCTTTGGAATTTTTTGATTTTGTATAAATAATTATTGTTGTACCTATGGTATGTTTCCTTCTGGAAAAGTTTCAGTCATATGAAAATCATGACCTGAGTTGATGAGACAGGTCAAATATGACCATTATTTTGAAAGTAAAAACAATAATTTTTTTAAAAAAATATATAATTTACAATTATTTTAACACCACGAAATAATAGCTTAACTGATATACTATATATAATATATATATATATTATA
>JABUQX010096896.1:5000-11721 GCA_015478945.1 Trachelipus rathkii
TGGAAAAGTCCGTACATAAAGACAATAGAAGAAAAGAGTATCTCACAGAGGGGGCGCCGGACTTTTGTTACTGACTATAACATTTCTGCATATTTTCCTATTTGTTGAATAAAATCATTTTCAAATATGAATTAAGTCTTTTCTTTTTTAATTACTATCCCTTATATAGGTGACTTGGCTCTTAAAGAAGCCAGGCAATCTTACAAGTCGTTAACCCTATTATCATTATACATATATATATATATATATTATTATATATATATATTTATATATATATATATATAATATATATTATATATATAATATATTTATAATATTATATATTTATATATATATATTTTTTTTTTTTTTTATAGAAAAACCATATTAAAAAATGTGTTTTTGTATTTTCAATATATTATATATATATATATATATATATATAATATATATATATAATATATCTATATATATATATATATCATATACATATATATATAATTTATAATATATTATATATATATATATATAATGGTTTTTTTGTGTGCGAAAATAAATAAAATCTATAATTCTTATATATAACAAATCTAACGTTACATCTGGGTGTGTGTAACACACCCCAACACACTAATTTAACAGAATAAAAAGTCTAACCCAACACTAAACAGCAATGTAACCTAACACCTTCCCTTTACAAATGCTTCAAGCTACACTGAGCTAGAGATTTCGTAAATGAATCTTTATACAAAAAGTGCGATAATCAGAAATCCTGCGAAGTGTGTTACACCCCCGACCGTGTTAACTTTAAAAAAATTATACACTTAACAAATAAACAGTAAGCAAAACTAACATAGCTGCATAAAAAAGAACGGTAACTATTCACAATTTATCAAGCATATTCTCAACATAACAAATGTTTATTTATATTAACATGGTATATTTAACAAATTTATCACAACATTTTTAATTATCATACTGACTAACGAATAAATGCTAACGTAATAATATCAATAAAGCTAACATAGCGTAACATAAACTAAAAAAATAAAGTACAACGACAAACCTAACACTACATACACAGGAATAAACTGCTAACATTAACAAATTCCACACTTACAACATATAAACAACAAAGTAAAACAATAATACACCAAGTGAAGTAACTAACATTCCAATGCAAAAACGTACCTAATTCATACTTTCTTTTTGTTTCAACATAAATATCCTCTAAAATATTTAACGTTAATCTTAGAATGACACAGTAACATTTAGCAAAAATGTATCAAAACCTTGTCCGATTATCATACAGACCAAAGAATATATGCTAACATAACAAAGTTTTTTTCATTATCATAGTAAAATTTTAACAAATTATCAAAAAGCTTACTCAAAATATTATAATCCAACAATAATTGTAAACATAACAATGTTTTATCCAAACATAACAAAAACTAACAAAGTTTTATCCAAACATAACATAGAAATAAGTTCTTTCTTTGAATAAATATCATAGTAAAGTGTAAAGTTTACCGAATTTAAAGCTAAATAGTAAATCAAACCACCGTCTCTTCGCCCTCGCCTACACCAGTTTTCCATGACCTTTTGAAATCTCATTGATCTAATGTTCAGTGCTCACATACGAGTATCATTTCGATAAGCATTACAAAATAAGTTCTTATATACTAACCAACGAATATGCTAAGGTAACAAAGGTTTTTACATCAATAAAGCTGAAATCAATTATTAATTGACTAAGATATAATGCACATGACAAAACTAACACAACCTTAAGCACGAATAACTACTAAAATTAACAAAGTTCCAGACTTAACACAGTAAAGTATCCTAGCACGCGTACAAAGCGTAAAACCTATACACAACTTTTTTTCAAAAAGCATATCCTCTAAGCATGATCAATGTTTAATTTTACATTACAACTATTTGAATTTACCGCATTTCGAGTATCATTTCGGATAAACATAGCACAAAAATGAGTTCTTCATATACTAACCAGCGAATATATGCTAAAATAACAATGTTTTCACATTACTATAGCTAACATAGCATCATATGAATTAACCCTTTACCCCGCCGTGAAACATGGAACCAATTCGAAAAAAAATCTTAAAATTTAGAATACTTAATGCTATTACTCTCTTATAGATGAATCTGTTTCATTTATTTAGTTTATTAATAATTTTGACTGTTTTTTGATATGTTCCTAAAAGTGGAACGTTGGCGGCCTTATGTACACATAATGGGAAAATAACAGGAAAATTCATAATATATTTTTTTAATACAAATTTCAAATGCAAATGAAACTACAATGGCATATATATATATATATATATATATATATATATAAGGAATAAATTTAATTCATCTAAATTGTTTATATATATATATTAATATATATATATATATATATATATATATATATATATATATATATAATATACTTTTAATTAAAAGAAACATTTTAATTAAAAAAAAAGTTATTTTTTTTGTGATATATTTCGCTACATATTTTATGTAATCGTTTATTACATTTTATACAATGAAATTTTGTATTATTTGTGCAAACAACACACCTGGTTTGTTTAGTGGACTCAAGAAAGTGGTTTACTTAGTCATATCGAACATCTTTTGCGGTGGGACATGTTGGACCGACCCGTCTTTGCCTTTTCTTTCCACTCTGATCAAAGAACGAGAAACCTCTCTTCTAAATTCTAAATGAGTAACTCTTGAAGAAGGATTGAGGTACTGGTAAAATCTAAAGGCTGTTACAATAGACAAATTTATTATGTTCGAAAACAATTTCCACCACCACTTTTTGGACCTTATCATTGGCCTATAAGAAGCTAACATCCTATCACACACATCAACGCCTCCCATTCCTTGATTATACTTGTGTATGAGATACGGCTGAGTAACAATCTTTTTATGTTCTGGCTTTACACGCCTTTCTGTTGTGCGAATTGGATTTGCACCGTAGTAGTTACTAGCAACACAAATGATGCTATTTTCATTCCATTTTGCACACACAACTTTTCCATCTGACTTGAAATCAAATGATCCCTTTCCTTATTTTAATAATTGTTGTTTGGTTTCCAATGAACACTTTCCTGTTTGATTTTCTCGAATTGTACCACAAGCTCAAATGTTTCGCTCACCTAAATCAATCGTCAATTTATGACTAGTAAAAATATTATCAAAAACCAAAGGTTTATTAGGGTCAGGAATAGGTTCAAGCATTTTCATTACAACGCGATATCCTAAAGGTAGTTTTTGGGCTTCCTTCTTGCCGCAATAAAAGTAAAAGTTGTATGGGTATCCATTGAGCTGCACATCATCCACATTTTATAACCAAACTATACTGGTTTATTTCGAATAAATTGTTTTGCATTATGGTGGCCATATGGAATCATAGCTTCATCAATGCTTAAATATTTATGGAAAACGAAAACTCTCCGGCAATTTGTTCTAAGATATCTAGAAGTGGCAACACCTTAGCAACTTTAGAGTAGGAAAGGTTGCTATTACCAGCGACATGAAAATACTTTTTGATGGATCGAAAGTTTTCCCTACTCAGAGTTTTAGCAAAGATTGGAATTTCTAAATCATAACTGGTTGACCGATAATTATCTTCTCTCTCTCTCTCTCTCTCTCTCTCTCTATATATATATATATATATATATATATATATATATATATATATATATATATATATATATATATATATATATATATATATAATTATTTATAAAGACACAAAAATATATATACTCTCGCAAAAATTGTATACTCATTCCCGCCAACGTTCCACTTTTGGGAACATCACCGAAAGCGTACTACAGTTTCTATAAATTTTCTTGATGTGATTTTTTAAATGTATACCTTTGAAATATATTTATTTTAAATAAAAATTATTCATAAATTTTAATTATAAGGCCTTTCTGTGCTTTAAATTAAGCAAATATAAGTTTTTTAAAAAATATGTCATAAATTAAGAAAAATAAATAGCTATAAAAAATTACCTACAGTATAAAATAACCCGTATAACATTTCAAACAACAAATTAGGCATCCACAAACATATCCAATCCTATTAATTCAAGAAATCTTCAAAATATTCGGATTTTCACAGGTTTAAAACCATGTTCCTAAAAGTGGAACGTTGGCGGGTAAACGGTTAAGAAAATAATGTACAACGACAAACCTAACACAACTTACGCATGAATAAACTGTTAACATTAACAAAGTTTCACACTTAACACCAGTAAAGTAACTAACATTGCATACAAAACGTAACCTATTCATGTTTTTTCCAAGCATATCTCTAACATATTAACGTTAATTTTACATTGGCACAGCAATATTTAAAAAAATTTATCATAACCATATCTAATTATCATACAGACCAACGAATAACTGTAATCATAGCAAAGTTTTATCCAAACATAACATAAAAATAAGTTCTTTGAATAAAATATCATAGTAAATTGTAACAGTTTACTTATTTTAAGGCAATAAATTAGTAAGTCAGTAAATAAAACCATCAGCCCCTCCGTCAATGACCTTTTGATATATTGATCCATTGATTCATGTCACATTTCGAGTATCATTTCGTATAAACATAACACAAAAATAGGTTCTAAATATACTAACCATCGAATATATGCTAACGTAACAACGTTTTTACATTAATAAAGCTAACATAATATAATCTGAACTAAGAATATAATGCCCAACGACAAACCTAACACACCATACGTACGAATAAACTACTAACATTAACAATCTTCCGCACTTAGCAACAGTAAAGTACCTAACACTTCATACAAATCGTAACCTATTCACACATTTTCAAGCAATTCTTTAACATATCAATGCTAATTTTACAATAACATCGTAATATTTAACAAAAATTTAGCATAATCCTGTCTAATCATCATACTGACAACGAATATAATGCTAACGTAACAAATTTTGTACATCAATTTCGTAATATTTGACAAATTCATCATAGCCTTGTCTAAATATCATAATCCCCATTACCGATATATAAGTTTCAACCAAACACCAACATAAAATATGGTATCTGACATAACATAAAATAAGTTCTTTGAATAAAATATCACAGTAAAACGTAATAGTTTACTGATATTAAAGCAGTAAATCAGTAAATCAGTAAATCAAACCACCCATCCCTGCAGTCACTTACTCACCCACTCGCCTATGATATATTGAACTATTGATTCATGTCATATTTCGTGTATCATTTTGGATAAACATATAAAAATAAGTTCTTTATATACTGATCTACAAATATTTGCTTACGCAATAAAGTTTTAGCATCAATAAAGCTAACATATCATAACCTGAACTAAGAATATAATGTACAAATGCAAACCTAACATACCTCGCGTATGAATAATCCGCTAACATCCTGAAAATTCCTTACTTATCAAAGGTAAAGTAGCTAACAGGTCATACAATACTCGATATGTCCCTTTTCCCGCATATCAGCAACAGGTAAAGACTTATTATCTAACAAAATCCTAAAAAGTGACCATTCTATCAAAGATATCATCTTGAAAAAAAAAGATTTCTTTATCAAAGTGTCACTCGTCTCGAGTAAAACATCATTTGAACTATGAATAAACGTAGACATTAGCAAAATTCTCGGGCAGACCTAACAATACTTAACAAAAACTTGACCTATTCTCACGTTTCTAACACATCATCGCCAGTTAACACAGTAATATCTTCCAAATCTCATCATTTCTCTAATAAATCAGTGTTAATTTCACAAGGTCATAGTAATATTTAACATAACGTACCTAACTTACGAATAAACAGTTTTCATTAACCAAGAGTATCTAAAGCAACACATCACCTCCCTAGAGAAAACCCAAGGGGATGCGCCCCTCGAAAGGGTGTGAATCCTGAGATGGGGGATCACCCCGAAAGGTTGTAGTGGGCATTACCACCGAAGGAGGGGTAAGGCCTCAGCCTTCGGGCTGAGGCCTGGCTGCTGCCCCTTCAGGATCCCCATCTCAGGTCCACACCACGACACATCTCTGGTTTCTTGGGTGATGTGTTGCTTTAGATACTCTTGGTTAAGGAAAAGAAATTTTGTTAAATATTACCATGTTAATGTAAAAACTTTGTTACGTTAGCATATATTCGTTGTTTGTATGTTAATTAGACCCAACGGGTTTGATAATTTTTTATTAAATATTACCATGTCAATGTAAGACTAACATTGATATGTTAGAGATATGCTTGAAAAAGTGTGAATAGCATGCGTTTTGTACGCTGAGCTAGTTTCTTTAATGTTGATAAGCACGGAACTTTGTTAATGTTAGTAGTTTATTCGTGCCGAAGGTGTTAGGTTTGTCGTTGCATATTATATTCTAACGTAATATAACCATAATATAATCATCCTGATTTATTGCTTTAAAATCAGTAAACTCTTACAATTTAATATGATATTTTATTCAAAAAAATGTTATGCTATCTTAGCTTTATTAATGTGAAAACTTTGTTGCGTAAGCATTATTGTTAGGTCAGTATATAAAGAACTTATTTTTATGTTATGTTTATCCAAAAACACTCGAAATATGACTTAATAAATTATTCAATAAGATCATAAGGGGGTGGGTGGGTAGGGAACTGCAGCAATGGGTGGTTTAATTTACAGATTTACTGATTTATTGATTTATAGTCAGTAAACTATT
>JABUQX010096897.1:7500-15934 GCA_015478945.1 Trachelipus rathkii
CTAAAGAATTACATGATCAAATGGACGGAGCTTGCCGAAATCAACAAAGATTTCACTGATATCGTAAACTTATTTGTGACCGAACAGTTCTTAAATACGTGCCCCAAAGAACTAGCGACTTTTTTGAGAGAAAAAAATCAATAAGTTAGATATCATAGCCCAAGAGGCTAGAACCTGTCGCCGGTAGTTATTAAAGAAGACACATCAAAAAAAGAGAGGGAATGACGTGAATGAAAATAACCGTAGCTTTGATAAGTCAAGGTCCCAGTCATCGTGCCTCAAATGTGGTAAAATGGGACAAAGGACTATTGAACGCAGAAACTACACTCCCTACAGAGGAGATAGCAATACAGAAACCATAGTTATGGTTACACTAACAATAACTGGAGAGAAGGTCCGAAAAGGGCGGCCGTCATCGTAACAAGTGATAATCATAAAACCACGCGGCGAAATAAAGACTGTACCCCTGACGCCACATCGACGCTCGAAAATTACGAACCTGATGACGACGATGATGTAATGAAGTATGCGAGCAAAGATAATATAATCGCTTTAGCTTGCGGCAGAAAAATACCTGTCATCAGGAGAGCGTGTGAAAAAAGTAAGAGCGCAAGGGCAAAGGTCCAAAGTGAAACGATACCTTTAGTAAATGGAAAGATCAACGGAATTGTCGGGAATGTATTAAGGCACACGGGATGTGACAGTGTCATTGTTAAAAGAAAATACGTTTCAACTAGCCAATTGACCAGAAAAAGAAAGAAGATACTACTAATTGACAACACGATTAGGGATGTGACAGTAGCAATAATTGATGTAGACACACCTTATTACGTTGGACTGGTCGAAGCTTTGGCTCTCGATGACACCATTTATGACCTAGTAATAGGGAATATTTCAGGCGCGAGGAATGATGAGGACCCTGACGAGCGTGTGATAACGTCATGAAGGAGTGCAACGGTCAACCTACAAGATGAAAGACCCGTTGATCAACTTAACGAACAGTTAGCAGAACTTCAGCAGACTTACGAGGAAGAAAGGAAAGAACGCCGGGAGCTCAAAGATACGTGGCAGAAAGCTAACGACAAATTTTTAAATACACATATGAATCATTTGGCGGATATACGTAGTACTCGTGAACAATTTAGAAAAATTTATGGTAAATTTACTTCCAAGTGTGAGGAACATTCAGGCCACATTGTCGAAATAGTTTGACTCAAAAACAGGTTGCACGATCTTCAAATTGAATTAGACGAAGCTAGGAATGAAGTTGTAGCAATTCGGCGCACAACTGAAGATGTCGCAGTTGGAGAAAGAAAATGTGAAGAGGAGTTCACATACATTCAGCAGATTATGAGAGAGGGATTCATTTCAGCAGAAAATGAAATCCAGCACCTCAGATCAGTTATAAAGAAATCAGAACGAGAGAAGCTTCACTATCAAAGCTTATATGAAAAGTCAATTGAAGACGGTGATTTGATTAAAGAAGATTTTTTGAGTCAGAAGGTCATATTTGCTGTTGTGAAATTAGTTTTGAAAAGGATTCAAAGTCTTAGCCTTGCGTATTCTCCAGATATTAACACTGGTCCATTGGGAGAAGGCTAAATAAATAATGAATCAGTAAAGGAGTCTGAGGCGATGGACGTTTCAGTTGAGGATTCAATAATTAATTCGGCTAAGGAAACCAAAATTGAATCTATGGAAGTTACTAAAGATAAGTCCCTGGATGAGTCAAAGGGTAAGAAAAATTTGAATCCAGGAAGACTGAAAACTAAGGGAATTTTGTAAAATTAGCTGAAAGGAAACGTGAAAGGAGAACCGATACTTCGCGCGAAAAGGAAAAGGAGATTTATTAATTCTGAATCTCTTAAAGAAAGTACAGAAGAATGGAATCTAATCAATCGAAGAAGTTCAGCGATTTGGAGTTAGTGAAAAGTAAGCTGGAAAGTAAAATGTTTCCCAATGAAGAAGCGAAGGAACTTCATAAGAAAGGACAAAAGAGGAGAAAGAAGAACCTGAGAGAAAGTTAGAGGAAGAAGTTAAGAAGCGAAGAGAAGGATTACCGATCAAAGATGATGAAAAGATTAAAGTGGAGAATCGATTAAAAAATCCCTAATAAGAAACGTCATCATATCTTCATCTTGTTGAAACTATTCCATCGGATGGTAGCTCTTTGGTTCCAGTTGAAGAAAATTGAAAATTAACGTTTGGATTTAAAGGAAAACCCCTGTTTTCCTTATGAACAGGGGCGTGTGCAACGTTAATTGGATTATCAGCATCAAGATTATGAGTTCCACTAGAAAAAAAGACAAATTGTATTATTTTGGAATATTCTTATTTTTGCAAAATTAATTAGTTTTAAAAAATTATTTCATTTGAAATTTATTACAAAATGGGAAACAAATTTTTATAAAATTATTTTATGGAAAAAAGAAAAGTCAAAGGGTGCTTCGCTTAATTAATTCCCACGTGGTCGGATGATCACCTATCGTTTGGACAGTCATCATCTGTGAATCTATTGACCAATCTCTCGTTCAGAAGATTTCAATTGAGGACTTTATAGTGAGACTGATCTCCTGTATATTTGGATGAGGAGAATCTTTTCTTAATAGATCACGAAAAGTAAGAGAAGCTTTGAAAGCTTGTTCAGAGGATAATCATCAAGATTATTAAGAAGGAAGACTTCAGAAATCATTAAGTTGGTAAACAGGTCACCTGAAGTGGCAAAAGAATCTACTTAAGAAGTCTGAAACTATCTAAAGAATATATCCATAGGAAGAGGTTATTACATATCATTCCTCAAGTACAACATTGAGCACGAATTGTATTAATGAAGAGAGAGAGAGTCAGTATTCAGAAGTTTGTGAAACCAACTGAAGAGAATATTTGAGAATCTTTTCATCAGTTCAACGATTAGAGTATATTGGTCCAAGTAAAAGGACGTTTGTATGTTCCCGAGGCTATTTGTAAGTAGCAAGAAGGCTTACAAGACGTTTATATACTCAAGATCCTGTGATTGCGATTTGTGATTAAAGACGTTCCCTAGACAATGAGAGTCTGTATATTTATTTGGATTAAACGAATTCCGGGGATTGTCACTTTTTTATTTATCTAATATCCCATCTTGTGACAATTAATTGGGGGCATGTGTCCGAAATTGCTTCTGAAAAATGGATTACGACTCATTGGAAAAATTCATATATAATATATAATATATATATATATATATATATATATATATATATATATATATATATATATATATATATATATATATAATATATATATATATATATATATATATATATATATATATATATATATATATATATCTATAACATATATATATATATATATATAATATATATATATATTATATATATTATATATAATATATATATATATATATATATATATATATATATTATATATTATTATATTATTATATATATATATATAATATATATATATACATATTATACATATATTATATATATATATATATCCATATATATATATATATATTATATATATTATATATATATATATATGGTATGAAGATCGACTGCATCGCATTATATATTATTATACTAGTGTATATGTATATAGTAATGATTTGTAGGTATATATATATATATATAATATAATTTGTTATCATAATGTATTTTATATATATATATATATACTATATATATTATTATATATATATATAGTAATAGTATATATATATATATATATAACTATGCTATATATATAGGTATAGAGTATATATATATTTATATAATATATAAGATATATTACATTATACATATATATATATTAATATATAATATCTTTGTAATATACTAGTGAGGTGATATATATATACATATTTATTATATTATAATATATATATATATATAACAATATATATATATATATTATATTTTAAAATACCGTATAGGATAATATATATATATATATATATATATATATAATATATATATATATATATATAATATATTATATATATATTTATATCTATATATATATGAATCTATAATATATATATATTATATAATTATATATAATAGATATAACTTTATATATATATATATATATATTATATATATCAGTTAATGGATAGTAAGTATATGGTATCTATTTATCACTCAGGTGTGATATATATATATAATAATATATATAATATTTCTATATAATATATTTATTATCAAGGGATGGCACGCACACACCACTCAAATGAAATATAGATTTTTTATTGATTGGTTTTCATTTTTTCATCTTTTTTTAACTACCTTTAAAAAGTCTGATCAGGTCTTATAGAAGCGATTCCACATAACTCTAAGTTTTAATTTGCTAATTTTAAGTTGATTTAACTTCAATAGAACTAAAAATTAAATAAACTCCATCTATTAATGAGTTTTTAATATATCATTTTTTTTTAAATTTAAAACACACTATTGAGTGCATTGTAACCCCGTAAGTCATTGTACACATTCTTAGATATGTATTGCTGTTTCAGTGTTTCCATTGAAAGATTTTTGAACCCAGAGCTAGGGCCCTAGGGTTAAAAATTAAAAAATTAATTAAAATGCCGTCTATATATATATATATATTATATTTCACTAGATTAAACATTATATATGTATATATATTTATTATTATTATTATATATATATATATATTATATATCTATATATATATATATTATATATATATATATATATTATATATTTATATATATATATATTTTAATATATATATATAATATTATATACATATTATATTATAAATATATATACTATACATATATAACTATATATATATATATATATATATATATATATATATATATTAATATATATATTATATAATATATATATATATATATAATATATATATATATATATATTATATATATATATATACTATATACAGGGTGTCTCAGCGAATACGTAACAGCTGTGTATCGCGTGAAGTATTGCGTATATGACAAAATTTTTTCTATTAAACCTGTGTCCTTAATTAGCTCTAACGAGGTGGAACAGTTGAGTCATGTTTTATTTTTGCGCATGCGGCAGTAGTCAATGCCGCCGGAACTTATGTTTTTTATCTTTAATTGGAATGGTAATATATATATATATTCCAGATTTGAAATGTACGTAACGAAATTATCAATCTAATTACTGAAAGACACTTTACCGTACAGTGTATACCTGTTACACGCTTCCACGCCTATCAAACATATGATTTCGCTACTAGCCTACTGGTGTAACTACGACACACATACTTAATATTAGGACATCCGTAATGGTAATCGAAAGGACTTTAAACGAACCAGTAACCTTTCGGATCATATACGTTGAATAAATTTGGGTGTTTGGTAACCAAATCGGTGAATAACATAGAACTGTTATAGTGTTGTATCGTGAAACACATAGATACACGATGTGTACTAAGACGACGAAAAACGAGCCATGGTCGAATTGTACATTGCAAATAGAGACTTGCGGCTACCCGTGAATTCCATCCATTTGCAATGTACAATTCGACCATGGCTTGTTTTTCGTCGTCTGAGTATACATCGCGAGACATGTCGTTCACTATACCAACGTTACAGTATCTATGTGTTTCACGATTTGGTTCAAACACCCAAATTTACTTCAACGTAATGTCCGAAAGGTTACTTGGTTTGTATGTTCCTTCATTACCATACGGTATTATGCGTTAATATAAGTATGTGTGTCGTATACACCAGTAGCGATTCAATGTTTTGAACGTGGATAGCGTGTAAGGTATACACTGTAGGTAAAAGTGTCTTCAGTAATTAATGTATAATTTCGTACGTACATTTCAAATCTGGAATAAAAAATATACCATTCCATTCAAAAAAACATAGTTCCGCGCATTTGGACTACTGCGCATGCGCAAAAATAAACTGTAACTGTTTCACCTCGTAGAGCTAATTAAAGGACACAGGTTTTATTTAGAAATTTTTGTCACATACGCAATACTTCACGCGATACACAGCTGTTCACGTATTCGGTGGACCACCCTGTATATATATATCATATATATTTTATATATATATAATATATATATATATATATAATATAAGTATATATATACTATAATATATATATATATTATATATATATATATATATTATATTATATATATATATATTATATATATTAATATATATATTAATATATATATATATATTATCTATTATTATATATATATAATATATATATATATATATATATAATATAAATATATATATATATATATATATATATATATATATATATATATATATATATTTATATTATATATATATATATATATATTTAAATATATATAATATATATATATATATATATATATATATATATAATATATATATATATACTATATTATATATAATATATATATATTATATATTATATTATATAATTATATTATATATAGATATATATATATATTATATATTATATAATTGTTTTTGTATAATGCCGTATTATAGATATGTTAGGCCAGTAATTTGAATATTATCTACAATTTTGGCACCCTTATTAGAAAAGACAAATGCTGGAGAGAACGCAAAGCAACGAGGAGGGAGATTTTTGGCTTTGAGGATAAGAATAGGCGTGAAGTTGACTGATTGGCCGCATGCGGCTTCTTAAGTATTATTCTTATTTATTATGGGTTTAGTGGGACATTCTAGAGGGGCCAATGCGGCTTCTTAATTATTAATTATTAATTTTTATTGGTCGACTGGGACAGTCTTAAATAGACCATGCGGCTTCTTAAGCATTATTCTTATTTATTTTGAGTTGACTGGGACATTCTAGAGGGATCAATGGGGTTCTTAATTATTATTTTTTATTATAATTATTATTGTTGACTGGGACAGTCTAGATAGACCAATGCGGCTTCTTAAGTATTATTTTTATTTAGTATTGGTTGACTGGGGCATTCTAGAGGTTCCAATGCGGCTTCTTAATAATTAATTTTATTGGTTTTTTGACTGGGGAAACATTGTCTAAAACGGACCATGCGCTTTTTAAAGTATTAGCTCTTACTTTATTTAATGAATTGACTGGGACATTTTAGAAGGGTCAATGCGGCTTCTTAATTATTATTTTTAATAATTGACTGGGACATTCTAGAGGGATCAATGTGGCTTCTTAATTATTATTTTTAATTATTAATTTATTATTGGTTTACTGCGGACCAGTGTAGATAGGCCCATGCTGCTTCTTAAGTATTATTCTTATTTATTATTTATTATGGGTTGACTGGGACATTCTAGAGGGCCCAATGTGGCTTTTTAATTATTATTCCTAATTATTAATTATTGTTGGTTCACTGGGACAGGCTAGGTAGGCCCATGTGATTTCTTAATTATAATTACTATTCGTTAATTACATTAATTATTATTAAAAATTATTCTTAATTCTTAATTATTTTGAGTTGACTGGGACATTCTAGAGGGATCAATGCGGCTTCTCAATTATTATTTTAAATTATTAATTATTATTGGCTGACTTTGACAGTCTAGATAGATCTATGCGGCTTTTTAAGTATTATTCTTAATTAGTATTGGCTGACTAGGGCATTCTAGAGGTAAGAATGCGGCTTCTTAATTATTAAGTTTTATTGGTCGACTGGGACAGTCTAAAAAGGATCATGCAGCTTCTTAAGTATTATTTTTATTTATTATTAGTTTACTATGACATTCTAGAAGGGTCAATGCGGCTTCTTAATTTTTATTTTTAATTATTAATTATTATAGGTTGACTGGGACAGTCTAGATAGGCCCATGCGGCTTCTTAAGTATTATTCTTATTTATTATTTATTATGGGTTGACTGGAACATTGTAGAGGGGCCAATGCGGCTTCTTCATTATTAATTTTATTGGTTGACTGGGACAGTCTAAAAAGGACCATGCAGCTTCTTAAGTATTATTCTTATTTATTATGAGTTGACTGGGACATTCTAGAGGGGTCAATGCAGCTTCTTAATTATTATTGGTTGACAGGGACAGTCTAAATAGGCCCATGCAGGTTAAGTATTATTCTTATTTATTATTTATTATGGATTGACTGGGAAATTCTAGAGGAGTCAATGCGGCTTCTTAATTATTGAATTCTTATTATTAATTATTAAAGGGTTGACAGGGGACATTCTAAAAAAGGACCATTGCGGCTTTCTTAAGTATTATTCTTATTTATTTGAGTTGACTGGGACATTCTATAGAGGGGCAATGCAGCTTCTTAATTATTATTGTTGACTGGGACAGTCTAAATAGGCCTATTTCTTAAAAGTATTATTCTTATTTATTATTATTATGGATTTGACTGGGATAATCTAGATAGGCCCAGCCGCTTCTGAATTATTATTCTTATTTATTAATTATTATGGATTGCC
>JABUQX010096898.1:22500-27500 GCA_015478945.1 Trachelipus rathkii
TAGTAGAAGTAATAAAAAAAATAGGATCAAGTTAAGAAAATAATGAACAAACAAGATACAATAAACATTGAGCAAGCAAACACAACTTTTAAAAAAATATTTTAATTTAATAAGAAAAAGAAAAGAAAATATAATTCGAGAAGCTCAACTTTCAAAACTAATGTTTTTTTATATATATGTTTAAAAAATATTAAATATTTTTTTTAAAATATAAAAAATAAAATTAAAAATTAAATTCTATATATATAATATATATATAGTATAATTATATATATATATATAATATATATATATATATACTATATATATTATATAATAGTATATATATATATATATATATATATATAACGAACATGGGCCCGAAAAAGAATGATAGGTTAGGTAAATTTAGGTTAGGTTGGTTTAGGTTAGGTTAGGTTAAGGTTAGGTTAGGTTAGGTTGGGTGGGTTGGGGTTGGGTTGGGCTGGTTTGGGTTTGCGGTTAGGTTAGGTTTGGTTGGTTTGGTTTGGTTTGGTTTGGTTTTGGGTTTGTTGGTTAGGTTAGGTTAGGTGGTTAGTTAGGTTAGGTTACGGTTAGGTTAGGTAGGTTAGTTAGGTTAGGTTAGTACTTCACTAATTTCTCGAGAAAAAGAATTATATTTTTGGATTCAGTGAGTCATGTTTTATAACTGTGCAAATTTTCATTGAAAATCAACACAGTCCAGAAAAACCGAAGACTATATATTATATATATATAATATATATAATATATATATATATATATATATATATATATATAATATATATATATATGTAAATAAGAAACTTTTTTTTAATATCTTTTTTTTCTATAAAAAATATAAAAATATATATTATATAATATAATAATATATATATTATATATATAATACTATATTATATATATATATATATTTTATATATATAATTATATATATATATATATATTTATATTATAAGATATATATATATATAATATAATATATATATATATATATATATATATATATTAAATTATAATATTAAATAATTTATATAATTTAATATATATAAATATATAATACAAACATCCAAGAAACGAGGCGAGAGAAAGACATCCTGCAAACTAAATGTTGTCAACATTACGAGAAAAAGTAATATTCCTTCTTACTTTGATAATTATTTTTATTAAAGCTGGGGAGAATATGACAATAATACATTGAAATAAAGAAAACAGAAAATCGATAGAGTGCTTAGATAAAAATTAAATTAAAACAAAATTAATAGTAATTATATCAGAAATAAAAAAAAAAAAAAAAAAAAAAATAAAAAAAAATAAAATATATCCGAGCATAGACAAATAAATACGGAAATTAGGTAGTTGTAGAACAAATGCGAATACCTAATAATTTTATTACTATAAATGAAATTTAACAATATTAAAAAATAAAACTACGAAAGTAACATTATAATTAATATTATTTTTCAAAGATACCAAGCAAGATAATCCCACCAGCCTTTTCCTTCGGGGCACGATGTAAGTTCTATTATATTTATATATGTGTTATAAAAATGCACAAATTAATATAAAGATTTTGCAGAAGCAAGGCTATAACTTAAAATTGAAATCGTAGAAAAAAGGGAAGTAATATGCCGTTCTCCCTCAAATAATGCTTTTAAGCCGTTTACAAAATTTTGCCATTAAAAAAAATAGCGACTAATATTTCATATTCTATTATCCTGTATGTAGCCACAAAAGGAAATTAAAGTGCATGGAAGTGTTAATCTTTGAGATTTAATAACACGCCTGATCAACATTTTTTTTTCGAAAAATAAAAATATGAAACTTATTTTTTTTATTCGATAACTATAATGATAATGGGATATTAAATACTATACATAAAATATGGCATTAGAATGATATTTAAACGAGGTATTAAATATATATATTTAACTTAAAACTACATAAACATAATTTACACATATTATTACTAAAAAAACTTTAAACAACTATAAATGGATAATTAGAGAGAAAAAGGCCGGTTGCATTACATAATTTAGACGAAATATTGACCAAATACTAAACAAGTTGTACATGGAGATCCCCGCCTCTGCTACAACATATAGTGATAGTCCTATACAATAGAATAATACATTACCTACAATAGAAAAATGTTTTTAATAGAATCAAAGTATTACAACCACAACCTTTTCCACTATACTATAATACTATACTACTACCTCCCTACCTAAATTAACACACTACTACCTCCTCTCACTACTCCTCCACATACACATCCACCCCTACCCTACCCTCCACTCATACTATACATTCTCCCTCCCTCACTACTACCCCACTCACACCCCCACCCACCCCTACCTCACCCTACCTCCTCACCCCCTCACCCCCCTTACCCTCCACTCCAACTACTCCACCTATAGTACTATCTATCACTATCATAACTACTACATCAGCACATAATATATATATATTATATATATATAATATATTAATATATATATATATATATATAAATATATATATATATATATACTATATAACTAAAAATTATATTATATATATTATATATATAATATATATATATATACTAATATATATTATATATATTATATATATTATATAATTATTAATAATATAATAAAATATAATATAAAATATATTATATATATATATATAATACGGATATAGATATATATATATAATAGATATAATAAGTAGAGGAATATAATTAATATATAATATTATAGTATTAATATATATATATCTAATATATATATTAATAATATTATATAATATTATATATAATATATATATATATATATTAATATAATAATATATAAGTAATACTATTCACTATATATATATACTCACTTTTCGTTAGTTATTTCTCTGGTACACTGTGTAAATTTTTTTCAATAGAACAATTTGCAGAAATTAAAAATTAATTAATATTATATAAAAAAAAAAAATAATAATAATATTATATATTACTATATATACACTTAAAATACAAGAATAAATATTATTAATAAATTTCTTTTCTTACGTAGAAAAATAAGTAAGTAAAGTACTAATATAAGATATCATAAACTTATATATATATACTATATAACCTATAACTACTAATATAAATACCATATTAAATATATATAATATATATAAACGAGAGACAGAGAGAGAGAGAGCACGAGAGAGAGAGAGCAGATGATAGAGCAGAGACGCATCGATAGTACAAAAACAGATTACTCAGATGTCGCCACTCAAGATACATATATATATACTAGCTAATCTAAATACCTATAACTATATTAATATATATACAAGATACTATAATTACAGTACGATATAACCAAACCAAACCAAACTCAAGAACCAAACACAGAGAAGAGGCAGAATTGAAATTAATGAGAACTCAAACCTTATACCTAACCTATATACTATAACTATAATAACGCCAACGCCAGCCCAACCCAACCTATAATTCAACCCTAACCACGAAATCTTGGTTGAAATCAGCTAAACTCTATATCTCTCTAATAGCGCACGTTAAAGATGATTCCAAGTTTTTTGCGTTAGAGTCGTTGGGACGAACTTTAGGGTCGGTACTCTCTCTCTCTCTCTCTCTCTCTCTCTCTATATATATATTATATATATATATATATATATATAATATAATATATATATATATTATATATATATATATATAATATACATATATATATATATATATATAATATATATATATATATATATATATTATATATATATATATAATATATATATATATATATATATAATATATATATATATATATAATATATATAAATTATATGTGGTTAATCCACTAACTTAATTTTAAATTTCACAGTATTTTTTTTTTATTTTGTTTTATTACGTTAGGTTAGTAGGTTAGGTTAGGTAAGTTTAGGTTAGGTTAGCATAGGCTAGGTCAGGTTAGGTTAGATTTACGTAAGTTAACCTAACCTAACCTAACGTAATCCTTACCTAAAACAACAAATAAAGAAATACCTGAAACTGAAATTAAGTGAGTGATTAACTATATATATATATATATATATATAAATATAATATATATATATATACTATACTATATATATATATAATATATAATATATAATATATATAATATTATATATATATATATATATAATATATATAATATATATAGAGAGAGAGAGAGAGAGGAGAGAGAGTACCGACCACTAAATTCACCCAGCGACTCTAAATGCAAGAAACTTGACTCAAGCGTTCTCGCATAGAAATAAATCTACTGATCACAAACTGCAAATATGGCCATATATATAATATATATATATATATATATATATTATATATTATATATATAATATATATATATATATATATATATATATATATATATATATAATATATATATATATGATATGGAACATTTATAAGTGGTTGACTCCCGTTAATATTAGGTTAGGTTAATTTAGGTTAAGTTGGTTAGGTTGGGTTAAGTTAGGTTAACGTTAGGTTAGATTAGGTTAGGTTAGCTTAGATTACCAAAATTTAATGTATTTACCCTAAAATTATTAAAATAACGGAATACTTTAATTATTGATTTTCGCTCCTGGAGTCAACCACTTATAAATAGCCTATTATATATATATATATATATATATATATATATATATTATATATATATATATAAAATATATATATATATATATATATATATATATAATATAACATATATATATATATATACTATATATATATAAATATATAATATATAATATAGTGGTCAGACTGTCTAAATCAGACATCATGTAACTAAAAAACGACAGCCCCCAAAAAGCAAAAAAAAACCCCCTTACAAGGTTTTACAAAAAAAAAAAAAAAAAATTTCCATAATATATTTGAAATCAGCCCGGGGGGGTGAAAAAAAAAAAAAATTTTGTTATTGAAAATATTATATTTTCAATTTTTTTTTTTTTTTTTTTTTTGCCATTTTTCAT
>JABUQX010096898.1:32500-36337 GCA_015478945.1 Trachelipus rathkii
GCGTTAATTATTAATGCTGCTGTACAAGATAGTCTTACAGCTTTTGGTTGTTATTTTTATAAAATTAAAATCTTTTTATTTATTATTCAATATTTTCAATTCATTGAAATATTTTCGTAAAAAATAAGAATTTTTTATCGTAAATTTTATTTATGAAATTTTAAAAATTTTCGATCGTTTTATTAATGTAAGGTCGGTTAAAGCACGAGCAAGCACAGAATAGATAATGGAGTCGCTCTGTATGAGTTAATATATAATTGATATATATTATAGGGGTATATATATAAAACTATTTATTTATTAATATTATATAAGTGATATATTTTTTTTTATATTATCTCTATATATATCTTATACTATATATATAATATTAATTAACTATATATTATATATATATGAGATTTTAATTTCCAGAAGAAATTTATATTTAAATTTTTTTTTTGCCAACCTTAAAAGTAAATAAAAAGGTCAAAAGTTTATCTAAATCATTTCAATTTATTAATTTTCGATTTTTTATTAAAATAATATATTATATATTGTTCTTGTGAAATGAATTAAAAAAATGTGAGTTAAAGGACATATAAGGAGCAAAATGAGCTAAGGTCTTTTGGAAGGATAAACATATAAAGCTTATTTGATCGCTAAAGAGAGGAAAGTTTGGAGTCAGTACTGGAAAAGGCAAGATTTTTTTTGTGAGAGTACCGTTTTATCCAATCAGGCTTCAGAATGAGTATTCTAACTCATACGAAATTTGACAGAGCTCTTTGGTTCACAACTCAAGAATAATATATATATTTTTATCTAATAATATATATAAATTAATTTATATTTTATTATATATATATAATATGATATACTCACAATCCGACTTCATGAGAAAATTATGCCGCACATGAAACATCTGGATTTTCGACAGCTACCAGCTCTTCACCCCTCCAGTGTTTCATTATTACATTCCTGCCGAACTTCAAGCCTGTTCCCATGTCTTTCTTCGAGTCGATCGCATTTGAAATTCTCAAATCACCTTATTATGGCCCTTACAAGGTTCTTCAGCTGATGGATCGATGCTACAAGATACAACTTCCTGATGGGCGGACGGATGTCGTTTCGATTAGTCGTTTAAAGCCTGCCGTAATCCCTCCACCATCACAGATGGTTCTCAATCGGATGATGATTCGTCTTCACAAATGGTTCCTCAATCGGATGATGATTTGCCTTCACAGACGGTCTCTTCATCTACTGAAGGACATCAACAAGTTTTAGTGTCCAGACCTAACCCAGTGTACAAAGTACGTTTTAAATAATATATTCAGTGAATATTTTGAGATGATTTCATTTCAGAATAAATGTAAAATAACGAAATAAATTATTTTTATGCAAAAATAAAATTTCATTTTCTTAACAACCATTTGTTCAATTAATACTGAACTATTTTCTTTTTATCAAGCAGATATTAGTTTACATTATCTAATTTAATTTTCGTCGTACATTGCATTTTTAGCGTTATTAGTTTTCAGCTGATTTTGGTGTGTGAGGTAGTACATTTTCTCAGAATGGATACCTTAAATTTTTTTACAAATATTCATTTGAAATAAAAACTGATATAATTAGAAAAAGTAGACCTACACCAGAATTAAAAGAACTTAAACAAAAAAAAAAGGAACAAAAATAGTAAGAACTTTTCATACCTCCTGGTATAATAAAAAAGAATGGCTCTGCAGTTGTGTTAAAACGAATAGGTTTTTTTGTTTTCCGTGTATGCTATTTTCTACCGGTAGTCAAAGAGTGTGGGCGACGACTGGGTATTGTGATTTAATAATTTATCGAATGCTTTAAGTAAGCACGAGAGATCTGTTCCTCATTATGAAAATCAAATATCCTTCAAAAGATTTAATACAACTAGAATTAATTTAAGCCTTGACAAACAAAAAAAGTTCAACATTGAAATCCATAACAAAAAAGTTAAGGAAAGCAGAGACATTTTAAAGAAATTGATATCTGCTTCTTGCTTCTTAATTAAACAAGAACTTCCCTTTCGCAGCGATAAAGAGGGCAAATCATCATTGAAATGAGGGAATTATATTGAAATATTGAAGTGCACAGCACAATACGATGAAAAATTGGCTCAACATTTTAAAAATTTAACCACTTTTTCTGTTTTTTCTAATAAGATTCAAAATTATATAATTGAAGCAGTAGGTGTTTTTGTTGAAAGTAATATTAAAGAAGAGATATCAGAAGCTCCATTTATTGCTATTGAAGTGGACGAAGCCACAGATATAACGAATACATCTCAGTCTTCTACAGTTTTGAGATACGTAATAGATAATGAAATTAATGAAGCATTCATTGGATTTGATGAACTAAAAGACAAAACAGCTACTGGCATAACAGAATTCATCTTTAAAGTTTTAGACAAATATTCTTGTTCAGAGAAACTTGTGGCACAGACATACGATGGAGAATCGGTAATGGCTTCACAATTAAATAGGATTCAGTCTAAAGTAAAAGAAAGGGCAACCTCTGCTTTATTTACCCATTGTTATGCTCATAAACTGAATCTTATTTTGTCGCAGTCAGCTAAATTAGTACCTGAATGCACGATGTTTTTCAAGACCACCGAAGCTCTAGCCTCATTTTTCAGCTACTCTACAAATCGAACGCAAAAGCTGGATGAAATAGTTCGAAAACGCATGCCAAAGGCTGTACCAACAAGATGGAATTCTAACTCAAAGTTAGCACATACCATTTTACATTTTCATGCAGACCTTTATGAACTTTTTCAAAGTATGATGAACAATCCTTTAGTGTGGGATTCTTATACCTTATTGAGGAGTACAGCATTTTGTAACTGGTTGAAAAAAGTTCTAACCTACTTTCTTCTTTTGGTTTATGACTCAGTTTTTATTAAGACTGATGTTCTTTTTAATATATTGCAGACTAAAATGATAGATATCCAGTTCTGCGTTGAAAGAATAAATGAAACTTTAATCTTATTAATGAATTTTCGTGAAGATTTCAATAATATAGATGAAAAGTTTCAAGAACATTGCTTAATATATAACATAACTCAATCCAAATCTCGTGGACAAGACTCGCCTGAAGTTGAAAGAAAAAGACTTTTCTATCAAATATTATATAATTCATTGGAACATATGAAAACTAGATTCAATGACTCTAAAGAATTTCGATAATGCCTTTACTTAATTGTAAAAACTTTCCAAATTTAGCAAAGCAAATTGATAATACTGCTTTAGATTCTCTACAAAAGAATTACGGAAATTTCTTTGATTTTATAAGACTGAAAAGCGATCTGGCAGGTACACACAATTCTCAAGTGTTTCGAGATAAAGAATGTAAGGATGTACTGGCTTTTATATTTCAAAACGCTCTTGAGGCAACTCTTCCTGAAGCAGTAAAATGATGCAGTTGTTATTAACAATTCCAGCTGCTACTGTTTCTGTTGAGAGGACATTCTCTGCTTTAAAGCGAATTAAAAACTTTTCTAGAAATAGAATGAAAACAGAAAGGCTTTCATCTCTCTCTTTAATTTCAATTGAGAAAGAACGATTCATTATATTGGAGCAAGATTCCACCAATAATTTTTATGAAAATTGACATTATGCAAAGACCAGACTCGATTTAATTTTTAATAATATATATACTATATCATGCACTCGTGATACTGCCAAGTAAGAGAATATTCTTGCAAAGGCATTGAAGGAATATGGTGATATCTCTAATGTATTTATGTGTATTTATATTATATTGTATGTGTATTACAACCACAATATTAACATTATGTAACCATATTACTAATATATATATATTACTAAT
>JABUQX010096899.1:0-27500 GCA_015478945.1 Trachelipus rathkii
AGAGAGCAGAGAATCCCCTAACAAAATTTTTAAAACTTACGCGTGGTCGTGTTAAATGAAGTTTTTTATTCAAAAACTTTTATATTATAGTATGGAATATTATACTATTGTCCTTAGTATAACTTATTTTAGTATATATTCCGTATATATATTATCACTCTTTTCCTCGTGAGGCCCTTCTATACTAGTATATATAGGAGTAGTTCACTCACTCTCTTTTTTTTATCGCACTGCCAGGTCCTCTATACTCCTTATATATCATATTACCGCTTATCTTTAATATATATACTCCATGTGACTATATATATATTATATATATATATATCGGGTTACTGAACGGCTTAAAATTCTAGACTTTTCGTCTGATTGAATTCAAAAAGGTAATAATACTTTATGGCTTAATCTTTAAAAATGACACATATCACACATTTAAAAATTAATAAATTAATTTATTTAAAAATACCAAAAAAAAAAAAAAAAAAAAAAATAAAACAAAAAAAAAGTAAATAAATCCTACATCTCTTTCACATCCTCACCATACTACAAATAAAAAACAAAAAACTTTAAACACACTAAATCTAAATATTTCAATGCCACCTATATTTTACTTCCAATTCTTAGCCCAAAACAACACTCTTTAGGCCAAGCCCGTGTTACCTTTATCGTAGACTGCTCTTTACTGATAGCGTCGCAATATCTCTTTGCCGCTTATTTCGAAACAAGTGTGTTTTTCTTTGGCCCAACTGCTCGTGGTACGCAACGAGGAAAACAAATCGATCGTTAATCAAACCATGCTCTTTATCAACTAATCAAGTGATTCTCATTTGCAATCCATTTAAGTAGCAAGTTTATTTGTGCTCGGTTAATAGCTATTCGTATAGAATATCTATTACTGTACCCCGGAGTCCTTGTTATCTCTTTTAATTTTTAATTATTATTTTATTATTATTATTTATTATCTTATTATTATTATTATTTTATTTATTATTATCTCTATTATTATGTATTGATGTATTAATGTATATGAATATTATTCATTCATATTATTATTATTATTAATTAGTTAATTATTTATTTATTATTATTCATTATATATAATTATTAGTTAGATAATAATACATATTTATATGACTATTATCCAATATAAACTTCAATATAATAATAAATAATAATAATAATCAATCATAATAATAATTAATACCACCACCAAATATTTTTATCAATACAATAATAATAATAATAATAATAATAATAATATAATAATAATAATAATAATACATAATTTAAATAATAATAACAATAATATAATAACTAATAATATAATAATAGTGAAATGAATAATAATAATTTAATAATAATACTAATAATAATATTGCATTAGCCATAAACATCTATGCAGGGGAATAGCTCAAAACCGGACATAATATTCCAATTCTACTTTCAAAAATCGTCCTTTCCACCTTTGTGTAATTCTAATTGGCCTGGGCGTCTATATTCTCATACAGCACAGATAAAAATTATAATTTACCGAAATGGCACATCGGCAGATCTCTTTTAGCGCTAATCTTCTTCTCCGCCGCACTTAATTCCCCCATCACAGAATCCTTCAAAATCCCGCTTTAAAAAATTCTATTAATATTTGAGTTTATAGGATTTCCTGACATTGTTCGTTCTTCATGCGCTTCGGAGGGCGGCTACTATTGCTATTTAATTTAATAACCATATGTGTAAACTTTTTGAATAGCTGGATTTACTTCAGAATGACAGTAGTATAGTATTTCCATACTTATATTATTAATATTCAACGTGTATTTCTTTGGGGTTATTATTATATTATATATATATATATATATATATATATATTATATAGCGATAATATATACTATATATCATATATATATATCTCAACTAAGTTCCTTTATTTAATTTATTGTATTGGGTATAGTCTACTCTGTTATGTATACATATATATTTCCATTGAATACGGTCGTTGTTAAGGAAGGGTAAAGTTGAAATGACGTATTAGATAGGTATATGAATTTGGTCTTTCGATTTCCGCAGTGTTCCGTTCTCTTCCGATGAGTTTACTAAAAGGAAAGGTAATTGAGAAGTAGGCCCTGATCGACCCGACCGACGCCGGCACCCCCGAGCGGTCTTTCGCTTCCGTCCTCAGCAGCGCGAGAGCGCCCTCTTCACTTGCCCACACCCACAAGTCGCAAAAAGTCTTCTCTCTATATATCATGTTAGACATCTTCATCCTCTTCTTACTGATCCTTTCTTTTTTCTTCTTCTTCTTCTTCTATCTTCTTTGATTTACTTTCTTCTTTCGTCCTTTTCTTTCTTTTGCTTGTATTCCTTTTCTTTAATTTGTTTCTCTTGTTCTTTTTTTCCTCTTCTCTTTTTCTTTTTGGCTTGCTTCTTCTTTTCTTTTGTCTTCTTTCTTTTTCTTTTTCCCTCGCTTTTCCCTGTGGTGGCATTGTGGCTCACTTCGTTTTCTTTTTCCTTTCTTCCTTCTTTCTGTCTCCTTCCCTTCTGCTTCCTTTCTTTCCTCTTCTGTCTTCTCTTCCTTTCTTTGCTTGGGTTTTCCTCTTCCCGTTTCTAGTGTCCCTGTTTCTCTTCTTTTCTCTTTTCCTTTCCTTATCCTCCCTTCACTGTCTTTTCAATATTTCTCTTCTTCCTTCTTTCTTTTTCCCCTTTTTTTCTAATTTTCTTAATTTTTAGTTTCTCTTTGTTTCCTTTGCTTATTGTTTTTTATCCTTTTGTACATGCCAATACACAATTATTTTTATCTTATATGTTGTAGATTGGGAGACTTTTCTTCTCGGTTCATTGCTTGTTTTTTTGATGGACTTTTCCTTTTTGGTCTAATCGGTTGTCTCTTTGTGTTCATCTTGGGCTCCTTATGCTTGTTTTTACTTCTTTTAGATACTCGTTTCTCTTTTTTTACGTTTTTTTACTTTCCCTTCCTCCACCTCTCTCAAAAAGTTCTTGAAAAGAATTTATGAACATGGGGATTCTTGCAATCAACCTGGTCTTCGACCGTCAGAATCTTCCGTCTCACTTTTATCTCTGGTTTTACTGAAATTCATGAACTTGAGAGGAAGAGGCAACCGAGTGAACTCTTTAAAATCCTCTAAATGACGATATATATGTACTACCGGGGTATACACTGCAATGCTATTTATTGCAACTAGACCGTACTATATAATGCTACCTACGCTACGCTACTGGTACTTGTTCATGCCACATTGCTTCTGATTATTTTAACTCTCTTCATCAATTCTTACCTTGATGCCTTCTTCTACATCATTAACTCTTACTTTATTACTGACTTTCCTATACTTCGTTACTACCTTCTTCACTATTTTACCTTCCCCTATTTATTGATACATATTTTACTTTATTTGAGTCAACCCCTTATACTACCCTAACCTTCTATTTCTTACTCATTCATTTTTCACTCGATCTCTCTCCGTTCTGTTGATGTCATCCTATTCTTATCATATATATATATATCACTTCATATTTTTACCCTGTATTCCTTATACCTACACCTTCTTTTCCGCCTATAGCGTACTATTCCCTCAGCTCCCATACCCCCTTAACTAGCCCTCCCGCCTTCTCCCTCGGTTGGTGGGCGTACCTGTTATTATGCTTCTTTATTGTTATTTATTTATTCCTCTTGCCCTTATATTACTATATTATACTGGTGCATTCCTTATATATACTTATTATCTTATTCCCTTACCTTACTCTCATTATATACTATATCTCTTTATTAATAGTTATCACTTATCTGCAATCCTACCTTTTTCATTTTGCTATACTTTACTTCATTATTAGATCGGATCTTACTCTTCTTACTCTTCTTCTCCTGTAATCTTCTTCTTCTTAAAAATTTCTATAATACATTATATTTGAACAATGAATTTAACCCCACAATATTTACCTATATTATCTTTTTATATTTTGTTATTCTTTTATATCTTCATTTATATTTATTTTTTTACTTATTATTATACTTCTATATATGTTTATACTTTTTATATTACTATATATCTTATATCCTATATTTTCTTTTAATATTATCTATCTATATCCTATTATTTATTTATATATCTATTATTATTATGTTATATTACCGTATATTTTCATCTATATATGTTTGTTATGCCTCGATTGGCCTTAGGCCAGCGCGGTGCACCTTTAGCGGTACCCTGATATTTAGCCTATTCTATTTATCCTTACCTACCGTGCACCTCCTCATTCACTTCTTCTCTGGATGCTGTGTTGTGGTTGTTGTGTGTGTGCGTGTGTCGTTGTGTGTGTTCGTGTTTCGTCCGCGCTGGGTCTTCTTTCTCAGCTACGCTGGTTACATCTGCTTTGCTGTGCTTTGTTGTCCAGCTCCGCTGCCTTCGAGTAGTGTACCCTTGTGGTAACGTTTTTGCTGCGGCTCAGTTATATTGGTATGGGACCGGGACCGGGGGGGGGGCTTCGGGTTTTCTTTCTCCATCTTTAAAGTCCGCCATAAACACATTTTTCAACTTTATTCTTTACTACTTATGTGGTACAATTACCATTTTTATGAGATTTGGTCAAATCCTTGTTGAATTGTGCTCTGGTAAGGTGGCGTTCTTTAGTTTTAACTACGCATATTTCCAGGTTTCCAACTATTTCTACGACTCTTTTCCCTTTCGCACCGGTTTTTCCACAAAAATTCTTTCTTTCCTTATTCTTCCTTTTCTTCTTTTTTTTTGTATGGATCACATTTTTTTTGTTGTATTAGCCATTTTTTCTCATTTGAAGATTTCTTTTATGGTTCCCCGTGCCTGTCTTTGTGTCGCCATGTTTTACTGACCCGTCTTGGTCTTCTCCTCCAGGTCCCCTTTCCTCCGGAGAATACTTTAACAAAACGCGAAATTTGTCTTACAACCGCTTTTCCTGTGTATTATAGTTGGCTTCTTCGCGCCGTATGCGGGCGAACGACTGGCCCGCTCGCGATTTAGATTCCTCTAGGGTTCCATGTTTGTACTGGGGACTCCCCTTCCTCCGCCGGCTGTTTGTTACTTGGCGACCTTTCTCCTCCACTCTTCCTTTCCCGGTGTCCTTGGTATCGGGTCCTAAGGCGAAATCCTCCCTCCCACATTCAATATACTTTCGGGCATAACCTTCACTTTTCCCTTCGTACTGTTTCTTTTTCATCCCATCCGCCTCCGAGGAATATTCCTGGTGTCTTTTACAATGGTATCATACCGGTTTTCTGGGTCCGGGTCCTGGATCTCTTACTGTGTTATTGGATCTAGCTTTCTCCTTTCTTCGTGGCCGTTTCTTATTACACGTTGGACTTTACATTACTCCTCGTCTTGGCTATCTTTCTTTCTTTCCTCTTTTCTTGGCCTTTGGGTTCACGCTCCATTCTTCGGGTTCTGACGCGCCTCCACTTTGCTTTGTCCCTTTGTCTTCGTAGTCTGTTGTGATCGCTCTTCCCTCCCAGTCTTTTCTTTTTCTACGCTTTACTCTTTTTCTTTTTTCTCTATCTCTATCTCTATTTTCTTCTATCTTCTTCTCTATATTTTCTACTTTGTTTTCTATCTCTACGGTCGGCGTCGACTCTATACTCTCTATCGTCTATCTCTCCTTCTATCTTCTCTCTCTCTCTCTCATCTCTTCCCTCTCTTCCTCTCTCCTAATATATAAATATATATTAATATAATAATATCTTATATATTATATATAATATATAATATAACTAATTATATAATAATATATTATATATTATATATATATTATATATAATATTACTATATTATTATATATATATGGTATTGTCTCAAAAATAATGTACTAAATTTTTACTTTGAAAGAAACAATACAAACTTTATTATGAACATAGTGACGTTTAAAGGCTTGGAGATACACGAAACATACATATATTTAAACGAATCATGTTCGCAAATGTTCAACCAATGATACCTGTCTAGAGTGGTGTCTCAGTCTATCTGCTGATAATTACGCGAAAAAATGGAGTCGTAAAACGACACGAAACAGTTCATGTGGTAACTGTCGCGACATTGTCTTTCGATCTTCCAAACTCTCAATTGTCATTTATCGTTCTTTGGATCTTTTTGAGCGTATTATAACTTGTCTGTCCCTTGAGGTATCTTTTCTCCATAAAAAGTAAGCTCCCCATCCTTTGCGTGAGATCTGGGGAATCCGCGCAGAGGTATTCAATAGTACTTGCCTCTCGCCTCCAATCTCCATCTGGCCTCGTTATTGGATAATGCTCCGCATTCGAAGGTGAGCTCTTCATCGCGATGACACAGTTTGGGAAGGTGCTTCCTTTCTTGTCTGAAAGTAAATCAAGTTCGTTAGGTGGCGGGGGACTCAATATCATTCTTTGTCCAATGTGTGGACGACAGCACTCTTGTCAGCTCAGGTTAGGTAACCTTGTGCCCATCGACCGCTCTGTTAAACAAAAAGCGGTCCTGAGAGGATTGCCTCAATTGCTGAAGGGAGCATCTCTGCCAACCACACAGGCTAGCTCTTGGTAGCGCTTCTCCCCCAATGAGTGCCTTGCAGCTTCGTAACATTGGGATTTACCACTATGAATCCCAGTAAGCGCAAACAATTATGGCGCGATTAATCGAGCCATTTTATTTAATAAAGCTGGCCTCATCGCTCCAGACCACATTTCAGTACTGATAACCATCTGCATCTTCTGCAAACATTTAGCAAAGGTACCAACGTTCCACGAACTTGAAGTCTGCCTGTCCGGATTGTCTTCATTGATGATGCTTATTGGAGTAGTCTTTGTATGTAGCATTTCAGCGTAGACGACGCTTCAAATTGCGATAACGCTTCTTTTGAGAATGTGTATCTCCGAGCCGTTTTGTTGTAGAGATTTCTGTGGGGATCGGATGAGGGTTTCCTGTACCGGTTCTTCCTTTGCAGGGCTGGTGAGATTTGTCCGTGGTCGTCCAGAAGTTTCTTTGTTGACGTTGTGAACGGTTCCCATTTCGTGCTCAATTTTCTCCCGGTTGATGCGGGCAATTGGTGTCCGGGCTGAGTCTGAATGGTCAGGTGGGGTTAGGGCGTATCCCTTCATAGATTCGTTTTTGCCTCCGTGGCGTTAATTCGACGTGGTCACCAACCTAGCACCTCTACAAGCAGACACCCAACTTTCCTCTTCGGTTCAAAGGCTAAGTTGATCCCGGGGCCATTTCTGTTTACAGTAGTATCTACACCCCTGATAATAAACAAAAAGCAGTCAATGTGTTTTAGTACTATTTTGTTTTAAGATATTTTAAATATACTAAATCTGTAATATATATACTACTATATATAATTTCCTCGTACCTTCTATACCTTTATATTCTATATCGGTTCTTCCCCCTTGCTTTCTCCGCCCGGTTATATTTATTACTAATCCACCTACCACTTGCTGTATGGCTATACTTATTTATATACCCTATTTATATTGATAATCTATACTATCATCTATCTATTATATATTTTACTTGTAATAGGATTTATATATACAGAGTCTATTATATATATTATAATATAATCTCTTTTCTCCTCATCATCTGTTGGAGTTAGTGGCCACTGGTGTTTGAGTTGATGGAGCATTGGCACCGGCTTTTTCTAATGCCTGATCTTTTTACTTTATTAATTTTTGCATTGTTTTGATTTTCACTTAGTTAAACATCACCTTTCTTTCATTAGATCTCACTGTTTTGCAATTAACAAATACAGTGTTTGAGAGCTCTGTTTTGCTAATCTCTCTTACTATCTCATTTTCGATTTTCATCCGTAGTTGGTTTTTGTGTCAATGTGAGCAAATTCTTTCTCAGTTTTCGTGATAGGTACTAATTGTTTTGATCCTCCAGACAATCTACAGGTAAATTTATATGTTCCTTTTTAATATATTAACTTATACTTAAATCTATTCATTGTTCTTGCACTGTTCTCATCAGGCAGGCTGCCTTTATAAATTACGACAGCCTATAAACTCAAAAATCTCAAACTACTTAAATTTCATCCCCAAATCATACAAGCACTACAACAAAAGCTCGTTTCCCCAAAGAAAAGCAGTGAAATCTTACTGGTTTCTCTTCTTTTACACTCTTTTTGTTTCTTTCATAGCAATGTCAACTTTAGCTTTGATATTTCCTCTTTCCTTCTCCTTGTTTGTTCTGACAACTCAACACCTCTCTTATCCTGTACCAGAACTGTGATTTTTGGTCAAGCCTTTTCTTTTACTTAAACCTTAGAAGCTTACTTTGCTATCCATTCTTCATCGCGTCATTCTAACCTCTAATTTTTCCAAAATGTTTAATACATGCTCTCTCTGAGCATATTAATTAATAGTCAGGAGTCAATATTGATTTAACGATATCCCTCACGTTGTTTTCAAAACTTTGTGCTTTTCCATTTACATCCTGCCTAGAATAACTGTTTCATCTCTGCATATCAACTTTGACATTTTCTTCCTTTATGTCTCTCAAAGTTTGTTCCCTAAGTTGTTTTATCTCCTTCTTTCTTTCTATACTTTTTAATAAAGTTTTTTTTTCTTTTCATGTCACTTCATCGTCCTATGCACTCTTATGACGATGACTTCAATTTTCAGTTTTCAAGTTCTAAAGCTTCCTACACTACTCAAATACTTGTTGTGAGGAATATGGCGTTAGGAAAAATTACATTCCGGACTTTCTCGCTTTTGTAACTTTGGGTAGAGAAAGCATGTTTTTTTTTTGAAGATTTTGAAAAAAAACTAAATATATTCATCTTTCTGCTCGATATAATTTTTAGCAACATTTCAGCGTATTTATTACTCAAACCACGTAGATCAAACATTGCTCAGTCCTTAATAAGTTTGACATTTCTATTTCTCGTGACCTTTCTTGAAAGTATTCCAAAGTTTATCTAACTAAAATAGCTTATAAGAAGAATATATTTGTTCTGAGTCACCTTAAGAACTTATTCGCATCTTCCCAGTTGCTTGATCTGTATAAAGGTATAAAGGTATCGTTCATCCTGGTAGAGAGTTGTTCCTCTTATTTTCCGAGATGGTTTCACTCATACAACTCTTCCTGAAAGGATTCTCCAGGGATTTCTGCCTCCTAAACTCTTCCTTCCCAATCTTTTTTCTTGCCATCTAATTATTGCATCACTCTACTTATACTTTCGCCAACAACAAATTCTACTCTTCTCATCTCTCTAATTATAGGAAAAGGTATCGTGGCTCATCTCTCCACACAGTCTCAACCTTTCTTTGTTCTGTTCTCAGACCCAAGCTTTATCTCTGATATGCTCGTTATCTCATTTACTCACATATACTCTACTCTAATGTATATACTGTATGTATCATCTTATACTCTCATCTCGTCTCCCCGATCTTAAGCAAATTAAAAGGAGGTATCTGATGGCTATACTTTTATTATTAATTAGCTTTCAAAAGATGTGCATCGGGACTTGAGCCATCGGGACTTGTCAACCTTTAGTTTTTTGAGACGCTCAAAACTGTTATGCACTTCGATCTTATCCATCCTGCAATTAGGTAGGCGTTGCACATTTGTTCATATCCGGTACCGAAAGGTGGGATCCCATATCAACACCTACTAATAAATAATCTTATTTCTTTTTGATTTGAGACTCGTAATTATTCCCACTTATTTTATTAAATTAATAGCTTTCAACCAAGAATGATATATGGAAATTTTCTATTTTAATATCATTATAAAGTTATTAAATATGGACTTTTCAGTAAAGAACTGCTTCACTACTGCCACATTATCTTCATATTTCATTACTTACCTGATTCTGGAGGGGTCCTACGTTGACGGCATATCTACTCGGTGAGTCTATATTTATTGTTAAATAGTCAGTTCTGTATCGAAGCATCGACAAATACCTATTACCTATCATTAAAGTCTGTCATATAAACTAAATCTTTGTGATTAGCTCAATATACTCCGCCTCTTCTCTTGGAAATTAATATCTTCTCTACTTAGTAATCTTCCTTCTCCGGTGTTTTTTTCATTGATCATTACTACTAATATCAGTTGCCATGTTATCGAGAATTTTAAATATAGGTGATGAATGAAATAGTAAATATTGACAATAGTAAGGCATATTGTTTTGGTATACCTTAAATAAGTCAGAATCTTTATCCTCTATAAGAATACATTAACTTAATATTACACTAATAACTATTTTACAAGTATATTGGCGAGCCTCTATCCCTTATCACAACTCTGATTACCAACCTAATCCGCATACTATATGGAAATTTTAAAAGAAAGATAATACAACCATCTACCATCAGTGGGCGGTAAAAAGTTCTTATTTCTATCTTTGGTAAGACGATTCCGTCTCCCAAATCGATTACTCATAATATTATTATAATCCACACGATAGATATTTAGTGATGTAGGTTAACAAAGCCACTTGAGGTAAAGTCATTTGAGGCCCTTAGATCCTTTCTCTCACAATCATTTGTAACTGAAAACACAGACAAATGAACGAAAACCTGAGGAGGATATAAATTTAATTTATTCAATGTATAAAACTCGAGTTAACCACATCATATAATAATGAACTAGACATAATCTATATCACACTCACCATTTTGCACAGATTTCATATTAATTAATACCGGATATATGACAATTAAACACACTATTTGAGCAATATAGATACTGGCTAAGACGTTTCCCTTATTCTAAATTAAAATGATTTTAAAGAACAATATTCTTATTCATAACATTAACTCATCATGAAACCCTGGCACCAAGATGAAACGATAAATTAAATTTTAATATCCTACTATTATCTCATAAAAAATAAGGAAAGCTAATTTACTAAACCGGTTATCCTAAGGGATCTATCTCGGTAGAGGATTTGGTCAGATAGGTCTTGTAATTTCATTACACACACACCTTAGCCCACATCACAACTTTACCTTTGATCAATGGACATGTTAGATTGGTCAGCGACGGTCACTTCTTTAAATATATAGGGTTAGATTATCTATACTTTTTAAATTTGAGTCTTGTCAATATTCGGTTAAGACGTCGGTATAACTTTATCTGAATGTTTTGGATTACAGTCTTCGGTTTCATCGGCATATCGATATAGCGTCTATAATGGACAGCTATAATGGTTACATATTATCTCCACGATTTTATAAATCTCCTCTAGGGAGGAAGTTACTGGCTTCTTTTATTATTTTTAGAGATCACTATTCTTTTAGAGTCATAATATGTAATACACTGCACTGACTTAATGGCAGTTAGTTGGATTATATTTAATATCATTCGCTCACACTATTCTCCAACATATATATCCTACAGGAGGAAGACACATGGGTCGCATTAAACTCACCAAACCACTTCCTTCCCTACTGCACGGACAGGAGAGCTCATTTATCAGATATGATTAACGCGGCACATGCATTCTTACAGTTCTCTTTTTTCTTGTCACTAAGAACTTACTATGGGTGTGAAACATACCTTTTACCCATTCATTATCATTGGATATTTTTGGTAAAGTTAGCAGGTAATTGATCTCTGATACCCTAACAAAAATTACCATAGCACGTTTATATACTTTTCACTTCCTAATTAAATTATTTAAGTACACACTCAATCGACGAAGCAAATTCAGATTTGGAGTGATTGATGGTTAATTATTTATATACTATTAGGCATAATGTAGGAATTATTTTTGAAAATGTTTAATTTAGTATACGCGTTGGGGCTTGCAAATTATTGAAGACCCAATCATCTGGTGGGTTCAGATAGTGATTGTGGAAGCAGTCGGGATAAGTAATTGAGTCATTCGGCACTGGACATTACATGTTAATTCAAAACAGCACTTTACTTAGAATTAGAAATGACTTAAATAATTTAATAGCTAATTAATAGTTAGGGTTAATATTTAATATTTAATCATATATATAAGGTAAATAAATAAATAAAGGGATGGTCGAAAAATTTGGGAACATCTAGAGAGATATTATAATGGAGGAAGATAATATTATAGTGGTGACTGTAGTATGATACTATTCCTATATTGATAATTTGGATACCTGAGCATTATAACACTAGAGTATTATATTATTCCCGGTAATAATGAGGCGGTTCCTCCGATTATCAAGCGAATATCTAGCCGCAGCTAATTTTCTATCACATACTTAACACTGAGTATTTCTTGTGCACTAGTTTCTTACCTATGCTACATAGCCACATGTAGTATGTGATGCTAAGAACTACTAAATATTTTTTTTATTAACCTGACAAAACGAAGAGCAGAATCCATCAAATCACAACAAACGGATAGAACAACCATCAGATATGAGAGAGGTTGAAGCGCAGAACGGAAGATGCATGTTATTTTATATCATCTATTTGCAGTTACGAAAGCATTACAGTATATGAAAGTTTGATTAGAGAGTATATGTGAAATAATCTATAGTTTACGCTCAAATCAAGAAATTGTGTCAAAGTTGAGTGGGAGAGTTAGATAGATAAAGAGGAAATAAGTGTACCATAAGAAATTAACTAAACAGTGTAGGCAATGAAAGAATAGCATATAAGAGTTATATAATGTGAGCAGTCCATTTAAGGAATCATACTAAAGTAAACACGACGACATTATTACGTTGCATGTCTTAGATATTGATGAGGTACGTGTGGTCGAGAGGCTTGCGACAATAATACTCGTATTGAGAGCACTTTTTCTGCAAGAGACTCAAGTAAGAAAGGAGTGCGTCACTCTATACTCCTCTCTAAATAGTATGAAAGAAGTTGGATAGTCATTTTTTGAAAAATACAAAGTTAGTACATGAAATTATAGATACATTCGATACGAATACGTCCAATAGAGTACTAAATAACATATATTGAGTAACATATGGAAAATTAACCTTCAAGTTAAGTGGTTTACCTTAACAAAGATTATTAAGTTCATTATAAATTTATATTAACTATTAGTCAGCAGTTATAATACGGTCGTACTTAACACTATCTCACTGTATATAAACATAGTATTATACGATTATAGAATTTGAAGTAGTAAGAGTTGAATAATATATGAATGAAATATATAAATAACTCATCTAAACACACTTTAGGAAGAGTGTTAATAGATTGTATAATCATCTATATATATATACCATAAATATTATTAATTATAATTATTCAATTTATATTTGCACTATTTTATAAATGTAATATACGGTAGCTTAACATATATATAAATATTACCTCATATTTTTAACTATATACAAGAGGTATTATTATATAAACTTAGATACAATATAGTAATAGGAAAGTTCTATATATAGAGATTATAAAGCTGACTATCCATACTTTATAAGTATCGAATGACTATACAATTACCTAATTCTATTCATATAACTGCTGATTAATAAGGGAGTGAACATGAGGGTTCTCACGCTCAATAATAAAATAAGAAATACCCTTCTATATCAAATAGTTAAATAATAAAACAGGTAATTAACAAATTAATTTAATTTAATTAATAATATATGATGAATTATAACTATATATATATTTATATATTATTATATTTAATTATATAGATAGGTATATATATATTATTAATATAAATATTTTAATAGTTTTCTTGTACCTATGAATATTATTATATTATAATATAGTTATTATATTAAGAGTGACAATCCTATCACTACCAATAGGCAATATACTAGTAATGTATAATAAGAATATGAGTATATTATATTATTAATGCTTATATATATATATATATCACTAGTTCAGTAGTTCTTCCCATCAAGAATAAGAAAATTACAGTATGTCAAAATAATATATTAGATATCATATAATATGAGGATACCTTGAGAATATATATATCCTGTATACTATATACAAATTATAGTAATATATTACTGTAATGATCACGCTATATAGATATGGACATATTTTATAAAAAACACACTTTAAAAGCCTCTAAGTAGAATTAATGAGGTAGCAGACCCAGGTAGATTACGCAAGCCTATAAGGGGTAATAATAATAAGTAATATATAATAGTATTAACATAATAGATATCACTTAATAAATAAGTATAATATTACTATTATATATATATATATAACATATTTTAATAAATGAAAAGATTAATATAAAAAAATAATTAATTTGAACTAAATAATATATATAAATATAGTAAGTAAAGTATATATATATAGAGACAATTAACTATCATAATATGATAGAGTTATTAAAGGATTAGAACGATGGACTAAAGTATACATTATATATACATATAAAGTACTCTATTATTTAGTATTTATATATATATAGTAAAATTACTGAAAATTGACTAGCAAAATTATAAGATGATATTTAGGGGTGTCACGGGAGAAGATATTACCTTAAGCATCATAAAATATATGAGTAAATAAGTACTATAGTTATAATATATCAAAATAAATATTAGTTTTGCAAAATATCTGATATTATAATATATTTTATATATAATATATTTTAGATAAACTTTCCTTCACTAGATTAATAACTAATGTTATACTAAATATACAGAAGGCATTACACGGTTACCCTAATTTCTCTATCTTATCTTATGGAAACTATAACTTGATAAATTACTCTAGTGAGTCTTATATCTAGATATATATATATTGTGAGTCACTCTTTATCAATTACCAGAAAACATGGTAGCCTGACTTATTTTTTACATTTACATATCTTTCATACTCCAGAGATCCAAATAAATATATATCTATGAATGGCCTCTCTCATGACCCTACAAAATATATTTTCTACTATCGAAGAAATATGCAATCGATTTTCTTATATTAGATTCCTACTAACCTAAATTAAACTAATTTCCTTACTATATTCTTCGACTTGATTGTTGTGATTATTAAATAAGTATAATAAACTGTAATACCGAACTTTCGCTCACTATTACTTGCTCTGCGCTCTCACGTCTCACACACTATATTGTCATAAGTGTTAAATGATAATTTTCTTATATCTATCTCTGTTTATTTGTTACTAAAATACACTATTCATGCTAGATGTGTCAGTTCTAACTTTATGTTTGAGGAATGGAGATCTGATCTGCTGTTTGTATCGCTATAATTGTTTATATTCACATTAAACACCGTTCTCGTCTCGCTAAGAAGGGAAGCCTGTGCTATCGATATCACTTACACCATGCAACGTCGAATTTTTTTGTTTCAATCATTCGCGTTTTTCAACTCCACTAAAATATTAAATTTTTGTGAGATATATCACTTATTGCATCAGAACTATTATATATACTAAAGTGAAATAGTCTGCTCTTTAGAGCTAGTCTGGAAAGCTGTGATCTCACCTCACAGCAGCAGTGCATCGGATTGCGTGTCTCCTCTCGCTCTATATTCTTAATTCTCAGGCTACGTGTATGCAACTCTTATGGACACGCTGCTATCACGTTGCATATTACTGGTTGAGTAGGAGTTACTTGCGATGTACTCGCCGTCTGGTCATATTCCGCAAACTTTCTGGAGGGTCGGTGAGTTTCCCTATTCAACTAGCCGCCAACATAGACAAGTACTAAACTCACAACTCACCTATTCCTCTTTGCGTGATCTCTCGCAAGAAAAGCAGTAGACAGGTACCATCACCTTCTCGCAATCGTCACCTTGAGTATGTCTCGCAACTTTAACCACGCACTGTGGATGAAGAAGTATGCGAGGACTGAGATCATGAATTACACAACTACTAGCCGCACAAGCTCTCTTCCTGTCCTTAGCAGTTGTTTGAAAATTCGTGCACGGTTTCGAATATACAATAAGCCAATTATTTCCCTACGATATCGCATTAACGCCGACGGATCTTCATGAAACTATGTCTTAAAGTCTAATCGCTTAAGCCAATACAAATCTCGTGATGGATTGAGCCTTGAAGCATCCACAAAGACTGCTCTTCTGCTAATGCCAGAGAATCGAGGAGAAGAGCTTGGGCTCACAAATTCCCTTTGCGCACTATTCCTCTGCAGAAGCAGACTTATCTTTGGTATCGACGCTGTCCCATCAAGTTTCTCCCTCGTCCTTCGTACCTGCATCGTCGGTTCCGCGTGAGAGTTGTAATCTGTTGTTCTCGCACTGCGTCCTCACACGACAAACTTATCCCCACACGGCTGCTCTTCCAGCAACAGAGGCCTCTAGTCAGACACTGGGTAGCTAGTCTCGTGTATATGTTGTGGTCCTGCGCATTAATATTCAATGCGGCTCTCATGAGTCGTCAACTCAGTGTGTGGTAACGAGGTCCTTTATCCCCTATCCAGTGCTTCTACACCATGTGAGACCATTTTAAAATCTACGCACAAAGACGTGGCTGTTCTTCTTTTTCATAAGTCCCATCAATTCTGGTGTCTCAACTTCGTATCCTATACTCTTCCTGTGCTTCTTCACATTCGACATCGTCGAGATCTCAATAGAGTACACGATCTGTTGGAACTACCGCTGTCTTCTCATATACCTGCTGCACTCTCTCTCTGGCACCAAAGATCTATGATAAGTTCGTACGGTAGTCATCCCAAGTCTGTATATCCAACTACTGATAGACCAGAACCTATCCATCTCTCTGTCGCCCAATGGCGGAATCCATAGCTAAAGCCTTCTTGGCTCCTGGATTTCGCGCTTTGATGTGCCGCTTTCTGTCACTGACGAACATAATAGACCTGTATCGATATCCTATGAATGGACGATAGTAATTTGATCCTATTCTCATCTTAGGTTCAGAGAAAGATCACGAGACACGATCTGAAAAGTCTTACACCACAAGGGACGGCCGATCTCGTAGATCAATATTTTCAACAGGTACAGCATAATAAGGGCTATTCTATATCTTTGCTGGCTCACAGCAAAGCTGGAGAATTTATGTCGGCCTCCTCTCAAAGAACCATTATCAAGCTAAATTCGCGTTGGACATTTCGCTCCGCTTGTTAACTGGGTCTGCCCTGTTCGGTGTCTGCTAGGAGAAGTGAGTATGAAGATAGATAATGTATGGTGACTACATCGTATGGAGGTGAGACGTGATCTTCATTGAGAACAGAGAGTACTCGAGAGAGCTACGATGAAGAGAGAAGAGGACTGAGAGAGAGCCGAAAGATACGCCGCTGCTTGATCATTACCTGCTTAGAGGCGCTGTGACTTATGTCGTGCGGTGGTAGACGACCGAACCCTATCTCGTTAATCACGTATACAGGGTTCTCTTTGTCTCTAAAATGTCCTAATACCTAAGGACTCTTATGTCACTTTTTCACACCAGTCCTATCTCTATGTCATTGCGTTCGATGCAGCAGTAAACTATCTTTCAACACTGTAAGATTTATTGGAAACACAACACTAACCTTCTTCTGTTCTTAAATTTCAATATTTTCCTTTCTCGTGATCTTTCCCACAGAGCGACTACAGATCTTACTCTGAGAGACGCTCTTCATATATCTTAGAGTAGAAATGGGGAGCCCCTCTATTAGCCTATCTGTTGACTAGACTACTATGGTAAGCTCAGACCACACTTTCCTCAATGATACAGCATTCCCCACGCACAGAGTCCTCAGTTGCAGCACTTGTTCACGAGCTTTACAGAGGGACACTCCTTCGCGCTTTGTTTATCGAGAGAGGGATAATTGCCACACCACTATCCTCTGGTCTCGACCTAACGCTTTACCTTTGTTCAAATTCTCCCTTCAACTCGTTCTGTGTTGGTATCACCATATATACAGCTATCTTCTCCTCCTCCGCGCTGCATGGTAACTCTTCCTGCTCTGTACTTACTGCCTAGCTTATCGTCCGGCCCTTCTCTTTCGCGCACCCTCCTCTCACTCTTCTCTACCCTCGTCTATAACCTCTTCATCCCTCTTCAACTCTCAAGCGCTGTCCGCACACTTGAGTCCTCTGCTTACTCAACCCTCCTCTATCGAGCCAATTCAGACAATTATTTATACACACAACTTGAGAACGATTCCTGTCACCATATCGCGCAGATTATATGGCATGAATCTATTGTAATCTCCTTCGTCTACGAAGAGAGTCCTCTGCCGAGCCTCCCTCCATCCTGGCTCAGGATTCTTTACCTGCAAGAATATCAGCTACGGTCCTCATACTCCTCACTAGTCGCAACACTATTCTATGACAGCCAGAATCTTAATCGCACGACCTCCTGAAGTGTAATTAAGATGGTAACACCGCTATCTCTCAAACTGGGAGAGTCAACATGTCCAGATCTGGACACTATATCCACTCCTTCCATATCTAATACTCATAATAGGTTAATTTTCCCGATACTAGATAGTAGAGCATATACGATTGTGAGCTAGCGCGCCTACCTATAATAAGTATATATAGTATATATATAATTAGAGTAATATTATATATAATAGTATATTACGATATATGAGGTAATTATTACGGTTAGTACCTTTTGCGGAAAACTTCATAGGGGTTAATTAATACTATGTTGGAGAGCTAAAACAATCTACAATGATATAAACTACGTTATATTAATAGTGCGTACAAGTTGAATAATTCATGTCGTTTCAAGTTATATTAATTTATTTTATTGTTACTAATAAATAATAGACTGTTGTACTCATGTATATCGTAACCTAGTTGATTACTAGTTAGTGTTATAAAAGAATCTAAATTAGTCACGTTTTTCGCTTCTAGAGAAGAGGGGTCTATTTCTAATAGACGCTCGTAATATTATTCTGTACTCATCCTATCAATTTTTTGTTTAAATTATTTTTATAATCAATAATATAATCAAGATTAATTATTATATATTTTTATCAAGGAACCATTTTATTGCTATCACACACACTGATTATTGTGTGGATATAGTGAAGGTCTGTGCTTTCGGAACTAACTGTTTAATAACTTCCATGGTCTCATATAAGGCTTATGTACTAAGGAGTTTGCACTGAGACGAGAATCTAGTTTGTCAAGCAACGGGTTTATCAACGGGGAAAAGGTATGGGTTCTATTATCCTGAAGATGTTTAAGCAGAATTGATTTTCATTTTCTAATACAATACCCTTCTAGCTACGACACAACTATTGGTTTTACACAAGCTTGGGGATAACTAGTGGTCAAAAGTTAAGAATGTTTTTTATAAAGGTTACGTTTAGAGAATCTACTAAGGAACTTTAGGGTCTAGGAAGAGACCGGAGACTATTAACGATTTATAGAGACTATTAGAACTTCAAGGATTATTATTAACACCATATAAAGTAGGGCCGAGTCCCCTCACATAATATGATATATACGATCGAGCTTTTTGGTTCCTATAGATAAGGAATTCTTAAAATATTGAATCTGAGAATAGAGTATACATTTTAATTTGATGAATCCAAATCGATTTAATAGCTATGATCTGAGATTTTATCCTAAATCCGATGTTTTAAGGATCCGTCTATTCTATATACATTCTTTACTTGATTGGATAACATTTTAAACAAGTAGAAAAATTAATATATTTCGAATATAAAAGTTTCTATTACTATATATACTAATATAACATCTCGATTATAATTATTCACTGTAGTATATATATAGGTTACAGTTATTGACTATCTCTACAGCTATTTATTTTCTCAAAAGTTAATAATATTAGATTATTATAGAGATTCGTGTAAACTTGGAAATATAATTCCTATTTCTTTATGAGATTAAAGAGATTAAATGAATCTCCCTTATATAATGTCTAATCTCATAGGAGAGTAATAGTATATAAAGTGGGTCTGCCCCTTGAAGATGACTGAGGTTATTGAAAATATTGATAACAGCTATAACGTTCTCCTATGTTCGCTGTGTTGATTCGTGCAGTTCTGAAGCGAGAGAAAGTACCTCTATGTGACTGTTGTAATCTGAGAGAATAGTCTCTCAAAATTATAAGACTAACCAGTGTTAGAGTATATCACAGGTCAGTTAGTTTTTGGTTATACTTCATGTTTAGGTTTCACTGTGTAAAGTTTCCTCTTATAAAGGATTGGTCTGTCCTCCCTTAGCACCAAGAATGATCAAATATTCTGTTCTCTGTTAATAAATATGTCCTAAATAGTGAATTTCATGCATAAACTTCAAGACGAGTTATTACGGTATAAAAATATGGAAAGAATACTTCTATATCACCAATATTATAAATTAAACAATCATTAAGTGAAGTACTATTGAGATTACGTTTCTCTGCATCCCCCCTCCATAATGGGGGAACGCTGCCCCACACTATCTAAAAATTCATAATAATCGTAGAAGACTGAACTTGAGAAATGGATACGTAGTCAGGATAGAGAGACGGAGTTCGGTGAGTGGGAACTTCGTAAGACGGAGTCGAAGGATTGGGTATTATCAGTACTCACTAGTACCAGGGACCCATCACCTAGAGGAAGATGGGTCCCTTTCCTGAAAAAAGAGATAGATAAAGCATAGGAATGCAAATCAGAAGATAAGTAAGAAGTAAACTGAAAAGAAAGATAATGAAGGAGAAATTGAAGAAGGAAAAGGAAGGGAGGAAAGAAGAATGAAAGATGCACGAGCTATTTCCAGGAACCAAGGCTAATGCAACCCCCACCTCTCACTCTCGCGCCAGTAATGTCTTGCGGTTGAGGTGCGGCGCAGAGCACACCTGATCAGAGACTGACGCTAGTAAAAGTTAAGTTAGAACAAATTATGACAGTGTCTTTAGAATATAAAGAGCCTCACACCCCCCCCATGATAACATTAATCGATGATTTTACGTAATCAACATGACTTCAATAAGATTCCTATACTACAATGTGCGAGTATTTTTCGGCTCAGATATGAGCACTTCGGCACGAACCCATTCCACAGAGATAGATCGTGCCATTACTCGTACTACAAGGTGTTCGATACAGACCTATATCATTGTAGCTAGGTCTGAAAACCTACGTATTTCACCTTTCTTATCAAACACTACTACACTGCATTCCTATTTGTATCACCTTATTACTTTCCTCACAGTCGTTTCTCTCCAAACACATTACTCTCTTTATCATAGTTGGCATATCAACTATAGTAGACATCCAATTCCATACTCTTGTTTTCTTATGCGTATCTTCGTTATCTATAATTCCTTATGATAATTTCTGATTACCTCCAGTAACACATTATACTTTGTGTTAACACTTATGTCTTCTCTATCAATATCTATAAATTCTTTATGACTTATATATTCACAATTATATTTCTTATATACTAATACTATCCTTTCACATAAGTTTATACCTAATACCTCTTTTTATTTTATCTAATTTACCCATATTTTTTGTTCGTTTTATCTTTCTTTTTTCAAATTACAACATATTTATCTCTAATTATAGTTACAAGTTTCTTCATGTTGATAGCATTTTTTGATATCTAATTTTTCAAATATCACTCTACATTCACATGTTAATTTTTTTAATTTTTTTAATTTTCTAACTTTATTTTTTAGTAATACGACGCATTAATGTATTAGTTTAATAAACTGGAAAAACAAAATATGAGAAAACTCATTGATGTTACTATATTCATTTAGTGTTTAATCGCTATTCAGTTATCCTATTTAATTCCACTTATTATATATCCTTCTCTTTATAACCTTCTAGTGATCTTTAATTATTTATATAATATTTTATTTATTTTTATTTTATTTATTTATATTTATTCTATTAAATACTTATTCTGTATTTGTTAAAATATTTATTACTTATTTTACATAGTTTTATATAACGTAAATAACTTACAAATTTACGTTTTTTACTACCCTAAATCAGTAAACTCATAAATCAAAATCAACTCACCCACCTTCCACATTCTGTGGCCTATATTGACTATATGATTCTCACTATTGATTCTAAGTCATACATTTCGAGTGTCCTTTGGATGAACATAGTACTATAAAAAATCAGTTCTTTAATTATAACAAAATCTAACTAGCAATAGTTATGCTAGACGTTAGACAAAGAGTTATTCGACATTAATAATGTACTATCATCAATTTAACATCCTAACCATATACCTATACGCCTGATATATATAAGAAAAATAATGTACAAAAGATAACAAATCAAAGCTTATACACTGAAATATAATAAACTGTTATTATAACAATTAACAAAATTCCCACACTGAACTAAATACCATTAGTCGTTAAAGAAATACTATATATACATACGGCAGAGCAAAAGCGGTGCTATCATAATATTTCTATTTATTTGACTGTTTTGAATGACATAGATCGAGTCATAATATATGAACGTTATATTTACGATTATAACTGAGATCAAACATGAATAAGACATTATAGACATAAGATTTAATTAATCACAACTCAATTGGAAATGTATCATATTCTGATTACATGTCAGAAGTATACTTACTATAACGTAATAAGGTTCTTACCATCACAACTTAAAGCTAACATATGAATTAAGGAAAATAATGGTGCATCAACGAACTCAAAACCTGTAATCTCAACATATGATATATAATATAGATATTACCTTAAGCCCGAAAAAACTGTACTATCATCTAACAAAGTTATTATCAATAACTTATGCTAACAGTGTTAATGATTTTATATAACTAAAAGCATTACATTGACAAAACGTACCTATTCCATACATACCAATCATCAGTACATTAATATACATATCAAATCATTCACTCACTTCAATCGTACCTTCTTTTATCTCATTCTCACACCAAGCAAGTTAAGGGTAGTTAGATTGTGAAAACTCACAAGCAGTTCAACGGATATACCTCGCACCGAATAAGTACGTTTATGTAAGAATAAGGAACTCAAAGAAAGACATGAAAATCGAAAGAGAGGTGATCCCCTCACTCATAAGAACCGTCACACTCTCACATCACATCCTTAAGTGATACTGTCACAGCCCCTCAAAAAGAAAAAATCCTACTCATCAATCGCACTTAACACAAGACAGACCACACACACACACAGCACACGGACATACTCCAACAAACATGGCCTCTCGTAATGTGGTATCTCTAACAACATTCACTGCATTCTAAAGTACACCCAAGTGTGATAATCACATCAATTCCATTAGGAAACTCTCTATACAAGATCATAATCACACGGCTCGCCAGCTCACCACTCTCTCAGGTAATAAATAGCAACACTCTTGCAACTTCATCGGTAGCACACATCTTCACATTCACTTTTTTCTCTATTACTGCACTTGCTCATTTACTGAACCATTTCTATACCTAGCTATTAATGTGTCTAACGGTCCTCCACACAGAAATAGAAAATCGATGACTTCTACTTCAGCTATCTATCATCATCAACACAAACTATAGGTCAAAATTCTGGCCTTAATAGCGAGAGACTATCGAATCTAATTCATCTGAGCGCACAATTGCACCAATCGCTTATCATTATCTCAAAATCATCTTAATAACCTCTTTTAGATCTCTGTGGAGCCTTCAGTATGGTAACGTATATATAACAGGGACGGAGCACACTCAGCAATGGATGGTATTCAATTAATCAAGAGCTCTTACGATACATAAAAAACTCAAGCGCACCTAAATTTATCGATTTAGATATCTGTCTTCTCGTATTTTATCGATTCTTAATCCCTAAGTCTATTCTATAGATACTACACATGAGGAATGTTTAATATATTACTAACATCTAAACTGTAAAAGATTTTATCGTACGACCTCTAAGGTAATCATATACCTCTTAATGAATTATTTTCATCACTTATTATGATTTCAATAACTATAAATATATTATATATAATAAACAGGTAGCACTATTATATTACTCATATAATCACTATATTAAGAGCCCTCAAGACTAGTCCCCTTTGTATTACGCACAATGAATTATTAAATTAGAGCATACCTGACATCACTCTCCTACTTTCACAAACTTTTCCTAACTACCAACATATCTACTTCATACATACCGTATCTCCATTTTTCTTTATCATGACATGGTATCCAAAATATTAAACTCAATATAACTTATTTCCATTTTGCTCTCCATACTGCAAACCTATAAGGGACCCCTCTTAACCAATCATAATTTACTCAGTACCGTAGGCCAATAAATATAATTCTACCTAAGCAAGATGTAAAAATTATATTAAATATATATAATTATTTATAATATCTATATATATATCTAATTTTAATAATATAAATAGATAAAAATATCTTTACTAGCTGCAAATTATTACTATTAGAGATTATTGAAAATATCTCATCATTATATTATAGCTATATAAAAATACTCTTGACGAAAATATAATTAGAAACAACAGGATCAAACGATAATTGTAGGCCTTTGAAGTGTTATGATCGTATATGACTCTTGATGTATTAGTAAAATATACCTCACATCGATAGCTGCAGCTTTTATTAGTATATAACTCACTCTCCACGAATGATCCTATCTAATTCGATTGCCAAAATTCACTTACTGTTAGATATGCAAGTTGTCACTAGATTTTTCACTCCAGATATATTGTTTTAATTAATACTTATAAGTATAATTATTATTAGTCACATCACTTATATATTAAATGTAGTATTACCGATATATAAATCATATTCTCATTCCGAAGTGATATTTACATTTGAAAGGGGGTGACGACCTAGAAAGAGAGAATCACCTCAGATATATTATCAGGTGGTTGAGCTAGAGCCATAAATTTGTTGTGTGTGAGTGAGTTGTTGTTACTGATGATGTTCTGTTGTGTTAACTCTGTATTTACAGAGTTGTGTTGAGTTCTTTATTCAATTTTGTAATATAGTACTAACAAAGTTGGTTATGATAAAAGCTTTAATATCTCTCTTCGTGGTAGATGTAAAACTTCCTGTGTTTGAGTAATTGTGAAAAGCAGCATTGCAGAGAGATAATGATGTGAAGTAGTATATGCTTGAAAAAAGTGTGGGATGATATTATGCCGCTCTGCTCAGACCGTGTGGTTGAGATATGTATATATTTTAGCTTTAGTTAGTACATTAATACTTGTATTGTTTAGCTCCAAGTTATATGAAAATCTATTATGTATTATTTATTATAATGATTAGATAGTTATCTATTTTTACTCAGGTTTATGTATTGCTCATCATTTTATTATTTTTATTCTTAAAGTTTTCATATATGTTATGTCTATTTATATTATGATTATCGTGAGAATATTATCTTTATACGTTTAGTTATAGACCATTATTATTTTTTATCTGAGAGTTAAGTATATAATTATTCTCAATTGTTAGTAATATATTTTGCTTAAAATTATTTTCACACTTTTACTGATTTATCTATATTACTGTGTAATAGTAAGGACTTTACTCAATAATATAAATTACATATACCTCCACATTATTATCGGTTGACTATATGTTAATTTTCATTTAGTTGGATTTATTTAATGTGATTAGTTGAATTATTATTGATTGAATTGAAGATAATCAATTGTGATTTAAGTATTAGATTATATATAATAGTGGCCCATTTGGGATCATTTTAAGTATTTATTACTTGTTTATGTTACATTGCTTTATATACTTATTGATACGTTATTATTAAAGTTTATATACTCTATTGATTGCATTATTATTTCCAGCAAGATTATATATGTTCGAGATTGGATATTTTCTTATTGAACTTTAAATATACGAATGTGAATTATTTTACTATTGTTATTTGATTTTAATAATCTATCATAAAAAATACATCTCATCGAAAGATTGTTGACATTGTAAGATTCATTTAGATTATTTGAGAGAATAATGTGTCCATCATTATGGAAGGTATGGGGTATCCCAGTGAATTAATTATCTAAATATGATGTATAAGTCAATTATATAATATGATTATATAACTCGTGAAATGATTAGGTTATTATCTAATCATCTAAGAATCAGTCTATTAATATAAAATATATTATTTATATATTATATTAAATTCAAAATAAAGTATTTTAAATGTGTACATTACAAATGAATAATAAAACTTAATAAAATGCTTAAAAATAATAAAAATAAAAATATAAATAAATAATATTAATGTTTAATATAATGTGATTGTAATCTAACAAAATTCATAATCATCATAGATATTTAAAAGTATATAAAGTATATGTATATTTATTAGGGGTGAAACAAAAAGTATTAATGTAAAAAGTATTGTAAGCTCATCAAAGTTAATTCTTATATAGAATAATAAATTACTTATATAAAAAATATGTTGAAAAAGATGTAAAATATACTATATATATAAAATTTAAACTAATATAATATATATATAATGATTAAAAAAAATAACTCTTATAGGTTAATACTTCTTTGTCGTTTTTCTCAAATCTAGCAACCTCCCATTTTTGCCCCAAAATACAGTTATATTGATTTATGGGAAGAAATAAAAAAAAGAGTCTATAATGAAAGTCATACTGACATTACAAGATAAAATTAGAGGGAATAAGATCAGATCTATTTAGAGTTTAATTAGTGTAAAGCCATCTAGAGTTAATTTAGAAGTAAATGTTTGTGATAAATCGGAAAAACTGGGTTAGACTCTAGCTTTTCAAATTATTTATTTGTGGAAGAAAAGGCGAAATGCTAATCGTTCAAAAGAATACTGTTAAAAAAAGCATGAGTCATCAGTTCAGTTTTTGTGCTTTCACCCTCCACCTATTTTGAAGAAAGACTATCAGTGAACTATACTATCTAAAAACAATTTAATCCCTGTATGTATAAAATTAAATGCATAAAACGAGTTTTGAAAATCACAATTTATCAATTCGTAAGTGATCTTCAACAATAAGTGTGGTAAGACATAAATTCAAGAGCAAAGTGATATTTATCTTCATGCAAGCAGTATAGTCCTCTCAAGTTGCTATGCTCTAGTGAATGAGATTGTACACAAATTATCGATTCAATTAAAAACGGTTGCAGAGTTTTCCGTAGCCTAACCGCTCACATCTAGGAACATGAGAAGACAGATCCTAAAAAACAGTAATAATTAACTCTTGATTATTTAAACGCAACGTTTGTAAATTAACCTCTTTCATGAAGCCAATCTCATATACCTAGCTAATAGTGAACGTAACCTTTTAACACGGACCGGTAAACTTGTCTGTGAGTCTTCTACATGAACCCATAACCGCTTGCTCAGAACTGTAACACTCATTCTTCATATACTTCGATAATTATCCCCCTCTTCCTCCTCCTCCCTCATTCAAATTTCCTTTCTCCTTTGGTCCTCCTCTCTCTCGTATTTTGGTCGTAAACAATTCCATCATTCCTTTCTTCTTTTTTCAGCTGAGAGTATCACTCAACTCCCGGTGGGGAATCCCTATGGACTCAGTAAAGTTGAAATATATCTCCAATCTGAGACTTATACGTCTAACCGAATCCGACTCCACTTCCGAGTATCTCGTCATTATAGATAGGGAA
>JABUQX010096899.1:32500-37537 GCA_015478945.1 Trachelipus rathkii
TATATACTATGTCCCAGCACCCCCCCCAAAAAAATAGCCAATTTTTTTTTTATTTTTTTTTTTTTTTTTTTTTTTTACATTTTCCGAACCAAAATTTTACAAGGATTCCAAAAATGTATTTCTTTTTTCTGTTTTTTTTTTTTTTTTTTTATATATTTTTTTTTTTTTTTTTTTTTTTTTTTTTTTTTTTTTTTTTTTTTTTTTTTTTTTTTTACAGTTTCCTCGGTAAAACTTTTGCCCAGGATTCCAGCTATGTATTTTTTTTTCCGGTAGCTGTAGTATTAGTTTTTTGAGATATGGATTGTGTCTCTTCTAAGGCTGGTCTATATATTATATATATATATATATATAATAATATATTATATAGATATATAATATATATATAAAAAATATATATATATATATATATATATATATATATATATATATATATATATATATATATATATATATATATATATAGAATATATATTATATATATATATATATTATATATATTATATATATTATTTATTATATCTATATATATACACTCTATATATATATTATATATATATATATATATATATATATATATATATTATAAATATATACTATAGTATATATATTATATACATATAATGCAATATGCATGTACAGAACTATCATTAAGACTGTGCCCCAGATGCAACAGTTTAGAAACAATAAAAAGTTCCGTAAGCAAAGCACTAAAGTATAGGCAGATAATCATCTGACTACTTGCCAGTCAATTTGAAAAAATATCAAAAATTACGGATTTTTCAATTATATTTCAAATTGGTTCCACCTTGGCTTTTCAGTGAGGCCAGAATTCTTCTGAAATCTTGAAAGTATAAGAATATTATATATATATATATATAATATATATATATATATATATATATTATAATATATATATATATATATATATATATATATATTATAATATATATATATATATATATATATATATATATTATAATATATATATATATATATATATTTATTATATATTATTATAATATATATAATATATATATATATATATATATATATATATATATTATATATTATATATATAATATATATTATATATATTAAATATATCTATATATTATATATATATATATATAATATATATATAATAATATAAGTATATATTATATATATATATATTCACTATATTATATATATTATATTATTTATATATACATATATATATATATATATATATTATATATAATATTATATCTATATATAATTAATATATATATATTATATAATATAATATATATATATATAATATACATGGGATTTAAAATTATGGTAAAAATTTTTTGGTAACTGATAAGAAATGCACAAATAAAGGTAAAAGTTCCTATAAAGGTATGAGGTAATGTGCTTAGTTTTCCGTCTGGCTGGTCCTTGTATGGGTTTTTTACTAATATTTTGTATCTCACAAAAACCAAGTAAGTTACGAAACTTTTAAATTAAAAATGGCGGACGGTTAAAAAAAGTATTTGAGGAACGAAATAACTCATTCGAATAGGAGGTGTAAATACCATATTATTATTGTTGATAGGTTTAATTTTGTACAACATCAACATACTGTTTTTAAAGCACCTACAATGCATATCAACAAGACTAAAGGATGATGTTTGAAAAAAATGAACCTCCATTGTTCCCAAGCAACCGTGTTCAGCTGCGTCTTGTTCATCGATTGTCCGGCCCTTAAAATATTCAGGAGTCTGTTTGATGCTATCACATTCCGTTCATAACCTAACCTCGCAGGTCCTTCATACGGTGTTGATTGAAGATGAGCTAATCACTAAGGTCTTTTTAAATGTCTCCAAAAGGTAATAAATCCCAATAGGATTTTAGGTTCTGGTGACCTTGCCTGGCCACGGAAACTGGGCCACCCTGACCTACTCCATCTGATTGGCGAAAGGTCTCTCACAGTGTTCACGACTGCAGCCTAAAGTGTCAGGAGCCCATCATGCATAATTTACACATGTTTTGGCCCAACTGAGAGGTACAATCATGCAAAAACAGTAACGGGCTCATATTTCATAAAGTTTAATGTTAGATTATGCAATTAAAAGCTGGGAGGAACTCGAACATAAGTACATGATCTTGTAAAATTCCTGCCCAAATGTTTACTGAAAACTGATGTTGTTAACGATTCTGTTTAATGGCATGAGATTCTCCGTACGCTCATGTGTTCGTTAATGACTCGTTAACGATAGCTGCTCTTCGTAAAGTGAGCCCTCGTCGTGTAAATAAATCCTTCGTTGAAAAAAGTTTTTGGGTCAAATACATTTGTTCAAAAACCATTGACAAATAACAACACGAGGACATAGTCACGTGGCAATCCAGAGTATGGCACTGAATGGACGTGGTACAGGGTAACTGTTCCTCATGTAGTAACCCTCAAATCTAGATTTGGTTATTCGAATTAAACTGTAGTCAACAATTCTCGGGTGCTCTTTTTAAGGAATGCTCAGACATTTCATTAAGCACTAACTTCTTCTACATCGGGGCTTGCCTGCATTAGTGTTGCTCTTGGAACAGCAAATACCTGTTTCGACAGGCGTTGAATCGACTAGTGGCCAAAAACCTTGCCGCTGGACAAACTCGGTTGGGATATTTCTACTTGGAACAAGCGTATTGCTGCAGAACTATTATTGGCAGCGTGCCATCCCATACATTAAATGCATGTCAGCTAGTTCAGAGTGTATGAAACATGTTGTAATTCACGTTTCCATATTCAATAACGAAGAAACACGTAAGAGACACACCACAGTCAATCGGAGTTTACATTGTAATGCTTAACACAAACAGACAGTGCATTTAAATTGTATATCAAGTATTGTTTTGATCAAACAAATGTTCGCTGAAATGTTTTAATGGAAGGAGATTAACAGTTTGTGGAAGAAGTGTTATTCATTAAATGAATGTTCTCAATTACTAAACTTTGAACATTCCTCCCTTATTATAGTACATAATTTATTAAATGTATTCCATTTATTTGCGTACAACAATAGGTGTTTTTTGGTTCTTTAACATTTTAACCTAAGTCTTCCGCTTTTGGAATGTCGACTCAAATACTTTTAACGGCAGCCATTTTTAAATTTATAGTAAATTTGATACTTCTTTTTGTCGTCATTAGCACCTACACACAACAGTACTCATCCCAAATATAGGGTTTGTAACCTACTTGGTTTCGTAGATCACAAATATTAGTAAGAAAGCACCATTACAGACAGCCAGACGGAAAAACTATGCGCTTTTACGTCATAATTTATACAAACTGTCTTAACCTTTTTTCTGATTTCTTATGCAGTTAACAAAAATTTTTACCATATATTTTTGAATCACCCTATATATATATATATATATAATATATATATAGTAATATAGTATATATAATATTAGATATATATATATATATATTAATATATATATATATATAATATATATAATATATAGTATATTATATATATATTATATTATATAGTATATATGTATTAATATATATATATATATATTATAATATATAATATCATCACATATATATATTATATATATATTATATATATAATAATGTATAATATATAATAAATATAATATATATTTAGATATTACAGCAGTTTACCTTTATCGATGTTTTGTATATGTATATATTGGTAAATAACCCAGTATTATAATAAACAATTAGCAATAGTTTATTTTTATCTTAATACTATCAACAATTGGTTTAAATTTCTGACAACATTTATTTCACTTATAACTTTCACTAAAAAACATTAAAATGTTAAAAATTCTATTTAATATATAAAAGATCGCAGAGTCGAGCTTTCGAGGATCTTTTCCTTCACCACCAAATGCTCTCCTTTTCAAGACTGGAGAATTTCGTGTTTTAAGATGGTATTATCTTGAGTTGTCAATTTTCATTGGTTTAGCGCCTTTTTTATAGTAGGCTGATGTGTTTCAAGATCTTCATTCTGTGTTGGTCTATTTGATGCTCTCCCGCAAATGATATTATGATTTTTTTCTAATTTTTTTAGTATGGTTGAAACAATGATTTTCCTTGCTGTTGGGTTATTTAATTTGTTATTTTTTTCATATTGTTAACGTTGATGAGATGAGATGGTTATTTTTTGTCTGTGTTGTGTTAAAGGGGAATGTTGTTGATCTGTTTGGAGATCGTGTGTATGTTGATTTTTTCTTGCGGTGTAATTGATAGTTTGTCCTATATATATTGAATATCACAGCTGTTGCAGGGTATATAATATATACATCGTGGATGTGGGTTTATTGGTTGTTGGTGGGGAGGTTAAAACTTCTTTTTAGTTTTGATTTTTGGTTAACTAAAGCTGGATGGTTCTTTGATAATAAGTTTCCTAATATTTTGTCTGTATTGATCGTGTGGTATGGGTAATCCTTGTTTCTGTTTTTGTTGTATATTTTCGTAAAAAACTTAAATTTTGGCTTTTTTTGTGTGCTCACTGTGTATTCTTTTTCTATTGGATATTTAATTGGTGAAAAATGGGTTCTTTAATATTGTGGGGAAAACTTCTGTAGCCTGGTAAAAATAGAGAGGAAATGAAGTGGCATCTGTGTGGTTAATGTGTGTATGCGAGTGCCAATACTATGTAAGTGGTTGAGACGGTGGTTTCTGTATATCAGAGGTAAAGCTAATTTAATGTGTGTGATTTTTGTATTATTAGTATCTTTTAAAATGGCATGGTAATTGTTAGTAGGGAATTCTATGGTAAATTTAATCTGTGGGTTGATACTGTTTATGTATGTATGAATTAATATTATGGTTGATATGTTGTGAGGAATTGCTAGAAAAATGTCATCAACGTATTTAGCCATATAGTGTTGTTGAGGAGTGGGATGAGGAAGTTGTTAATAGTCGTTCTAGTAATTCATGTATATATTGGCTGAGTATGGGAGCAGAGAAGGGGGGACCCATATACTCGCACCTGTGTTCTGTTATAATAATTCAGTGTTTGTTTCGTGATGAGAAAATTA
>JABUQX010096900.1:5000-10000 GCA_015478945.1 Trachelipus rathkii
AACGGAAGAAAACATGTAATTACTTATAAAGCTTACAAGTACGTTTTATGTAAATATAGTAGATAGAACACATAAGTTTAATATTTTTTAGGGTTATCAACCTAGTAATATAGTATCTAAGTTAATTTTTTCCTTTGGTTTATCGACCTAATAAGCTGTTGGAAAATTTTTTTTTCTCTCTGTTGATTGTATTTTATTATGTTATTTACGGGATTCTCACCGGAGAAAACAATTTCTCGCCAGAAGGGGGGCCCGGATTTTTTTTTTAATTTTTATTTTTAAAAATCAATTTCAAAAAAAAAAAAAAAAACAAAACAAAAAAAATCTTTTGGTAAGATAGAAAAATAATAAAAGATCAATAGCAACGACTTTGTACAGAGAATGATAACTAAACTTTTGTACTTTAATTTTCCAAGATAATTTTGTAAAACTAATATTAGTCAGTACTAATATTTGTTTAGTGCATGGCATTAAACCAAAGAATATTTTAACAAACTAATATTTTTTTATTAGAAATTAGTGACTAACATTTTTAAAAAACTAACATCATTTTTAAGCTAGAATAGTTTAAAGGAAACTAACTGTTTCTTTATCTGAAAACTAATTTCTATAGTTAGTTAATGGTTACTTTGTGATATTTACTTGTTTATTTTGCTTTCATTGCATGTAATTTTTTTTTATTTTATTAAGTTAGATAAACTTAGTTATTACGATATAGTCGACTTTAGTTTTTTAATGTGGCATCTAATCCAGATGAACATAACTATCATTAAAGATAAGTGATAGTCATTAACACTCCATTAAGCTTTCTTTTTCTTAGCTAAGGAAAAAACTAACATTGCCTTTTATTAACTATTTTTGAATACTAACATTTTTTATCTTGCTTTGTTAAAACACACAACAGCTTATAACCTTAAGGAATCCCAAATATGTTAAGTACAGGGAACAACTAATTTTAATAAGTTTTAAAGGAACACTGCCCCAGATAAAATTAAGAAAGAATTTAAGTGCTTAATTATGTTCATAATTGATTTTAATAAAACTCTTTAATGCCAACGCTTAAACTTAAGTAACTTAGTTCCTAGAAGGCAGTATACGACTAATATAAGACTGTAGTTTGAAAACAAGTAGAGTAGAAGTTGAAAACTAATTACCAAGCATGTAATACAGCTTTAGTAGATTTTAAGAACTTAACTCTTATATGTAGAAGTATGATTAAGTTTATCACAAACCAGTATTTAATTAAAACAATTACCCAAAATAACCGTCAGTTAATCTCATTAACCTTAGAATAAATTGAAATTGAAACTTACAAGATAAAATTCTTACTTTCAAGGATCGATTGATTCAAGTCCGCTTTGAAGTGTAAGATCTCAATAAACATTTTAATCCGAACTAATTAACCGATTATTCAAATAACCCAAGGCGACCTTCAGATCTTTTTTAAAATAGAATAAAGATGTCAAATAAAGTTAATAAAATAAATTTATAAATGTCTAGAGTTGATCGAAACTCCACGCATTTTTGTCGTAAGCCACCCAATCTACGGAGTTAAGAAGGAAAATTTGAATAGCTATTTCTTTCGAAAAAGGATCCACAAAAATTTAAATAAAAAAGATATCCAGTTACTGACACACACTAAAAACCACCGCTTTGTCACCGATTATCTATATTTTCATATTGGAGGCAAAACAAAGAAATTATATTTTCAATATCGCTTCCTCAAGATAACATAAACACTTACATTTTCTATCTATGCATCGAAACTAATTAGTTTACCTTTTAGTTTGTCTAGAAAATGTTGTTTCACTTCTTCACAGATGATTTATCAAGAAGATTGTTCAGCGTGATAGAGTTCTTTAATATATTTCTTAGTTTATTTTGTATCCACGTCTACAGGAGGACCCAATCTTAAAAATATTAGACCCTAATAATTAGATGTTGACCATTTCCTTTCTTGGATTTGCATACTTCTGTTTATTGCTCTCAAAGACCACATCCTTCTTGAGAATGATTGCAATAGCTTTACTCATGGAATTTAAGACTTTAGTTAAAGTCGGATATTTTCGGAGAGGACGGTCATTAGTAGTAATTTTATAATACTTGTTGCAAGATGAATAATGGAGTTCAGCTTTTACATATGTTTTCTACTCTTAAGGCCGACGCTTAGACGGCGTTCCTTGAATTCTTTACCTATCTCAATACTTTCTCACGGTTCGTACTTGTTTCAATTCGAAACATATCCTTCTCTCGAACCTGTTCGGGTCTGTTTTGTAATGTTCTTTCACTCTTACACCATTTTCCTTAAAGCGCTATTTAAAGAAGGAACCATGATTCCCAAACTTTGACTGGTGGGATTCCAAATTTACCAAAAGCTCGCAGGCATGCAACTGCCAATAACAATCAGGTCGAGCGGCGGAAAGGAAAGCTCCAAGGCACTTTATTATTGTTTCTGGGCTCGTACTGTGCTGACTGGCTCGTGTAGCTGTGAACGAGAGATAGGTGATAGTTGTATAAAAAGAAATGGGCTCAGAAATGGCCATTAAAAGGTTTATACAGATATTATTATATATTGTGCCAGCGCACGCGTATAAATATAAATATATATATTATATAGTATATTATATATATAATTATATATATATATATATATATATATATATATATATATATATATTATATATATATATATATATATATATATATTATATATATCTATTAATTTATATTTTATTTATTTAATTGTGAAATCTTACCAACTATGCCATTTCCAGAACACCTTTTGAAAGAGGAAACCTTGTTCCGTTGTTCCAAGGGGCATGGTGTTTAACGCCCCCAACTGGAGGTAAATTTCTTGTTTAAATTATTTCTTTAATATATTTCCTGTTATAAATAAGTAATTAATTGATTCAATCCTCCAGAAGACAGACGAACTTTTTATAATAATAATAATAATAATAATAATAATAATAATAATAATAATAATTAATAATAATAATTAATTACTAATTTTAATGAAACTGATTAAGGCTTATAATACTGATAATATAATCATTAATTTTTATAGTAATTCATGTCACTCATTATGCATATCGAGTGACTCTTGTTATCGTTTTTTATTATCTCATATGCTAATAATTATAGGGATTTTCAATTATTCATTTTAGCGGTGGTGTGTGTATACCGTGTGCCTCTCATTTACCACTCTGTTGATCAGCGTTGATGTAGAGTTGGGATGATGGTCGGTGAGACGGTTTGATAGCGATTGTTCAGGGACGTTTATTGGCTACTTTTCAATTTGTTCATTCTATGTTGTTAAGAAAATGTATTGCTTATTTCACCCAATATAAGTTTGATAAGGATTGTTCTATTAATTTCAACCCTTTTACTTTCTTTTAATACTTAAATTTTAATAAGCCAAAAACCAGGAACTAAACACTTTCCATTGCTTTAGACGGAAACCAAATAGAAAACGTGTTTCGTAATCCCTGCTGAAGTATGCGCCTGAGCTTCCCAGGATTGAGGGGATTATTTGAAGAAGTAACGACGGCAGAAGATAGCATTAGCTTCATAGACCGATTGTAAGTTTTATCCCAGATCAAAAGAAGAGGGAACGAAATGAAGCGCAGGAAAAGAATGTAAAGACGGTTTTGTAACATAACAAACAAACCAGCTATTATAATATATACTATATATATATATATATAATATAATATATAGATATATATATATATATATATATATATATATATATATATATTATATTATATTATATATATATATATAAATATATTATATATATAATATATGGTAAAGCTGAATATTTCGTCTGACCTTTTTGATATTCGATATATCGATTATTGATATATCGATATTAATATATTATATATATATATATATATAATATATATATATATATATTATATATATATATATATATATATATATATATATATATATATATATGTGTCCCAAATGGTTTTGAGATTTGTAGAGTACGAATAGATTGTTGCGAATAAATGTCCCAAAAGTACTCATTTTTGGGATTTATTTTTTTGGGGTATATCACTAACGAATACCCACGGGTAGTCCGATCAGATGTCGGGGTCGGTCTCTCGGCCTCTAGGTGGACTACGGGGGGAACTAATCCCCCCCTCCGAGGATGGTCTCCGGAACCCCCGCTCTTTGCTTACTTGGGTGTCGCGGGGGTTCCTGCGCCCCTCCCCTACGGGGGTATGAAACGTCCCCCCCTCCGTCCCCATCGGCTCGAGCCCCCTAAAGGGGGGGAAATAATTTTTAGGGGGCTCGTTGACTCACTGTGCCGTAAAAGTAAATATATTTTATATAATATATATATTATATATATATATATATATATATATATATATATATATATATATATATATATATAATATATATATATATATATATAGATATATATATATATATTATATTATATATATATATATATATTATAGCCTTACGCTGAAAAAGTTAAACCATTCCACAACCTAGCAAACTCCATTCGATGTTTTGTTAAATGTTCCAACTCAAAATGAAGGCACTAGATGTTAGTAAAAAAAAGTCAAAATGACAATATTTGATGAAAAAAGCAAATAGGTCTTATAAATCCATATTTAAAGTTAAATCAAAACTGACAGAGTTGTTACCTGTAAATCTAAAAAATTTGATAAATCCAGTAATAATATTTTGCGAAAACAGTATACTTGGAGCCAATGTTTACTATTAACATAAAAATAAAGCTTTCCTCCTATTTTCGTAATTTCAATTCTTTCTTACACTTTTCACAAACTTTTTTACCTACTATGAAACAAACTATAAAATCATTTACGTAATTTTAATTTTTTCTAACACTTTTCACAAACCTTTTAAACTATTATGAAACAAGAATGCTAAGACTTAATAATCATTTTCACAAAGTTGAAATAAATTTTTTAAAATTGGAACAAAAAATTATGTGGACCTCACTCTTCAGATGT
>JABUQX010096900.1:22500-25000 GCA_015478945.1 Trachelipus rathkii
GAAATGGTCAACATCTAAATTATTAGGGTCTAATATTTTTAAAGATTGGTCTCCTGTAGAGCGTGGATACAAAATAACTAAGAATAATAAAGAACTCTACAGCTGAAACAATCTTCTGGATAAATCATCTGTGAAGAAGTGAAAACAATTTTCTAGACAAACTAAAGGTAAACTAGATAGTTCGATCATAGATAGAAGAATAAGAGATTATGTATCTGATGGAAGCGATATGAAAATATAATTTCTTTGTTTTGTCTCCAATATGAAAGATATAGATATCGGTGACAAAGCGTGGTTTTTAGTGTGTGTCCAGTAATCTGGATATCTTTTATTTAAATTTTTGTGGAATCCTTTTCGAAAGAAATAGCTATTCAAATTTCCTTCTTAATCTCCGTAGATTGGGTGGCTTACGACAAAAATGCGTGGAGTTTCGATCAACTCTAGACATTTATAAATTTATTTTATTAACTTTATGACATCTTTATTCTATTTTAAAAGATCTGAAGGTCGCCTTGGGTTATTTGAATAATCGGTTAATTAGTTCGGCATTAAAATGTTAATTGTAGATCTTAACACTTCAAAGCGGACTTGATCAATCGATCCTTGAAAGTAAGAATTTTATTTGTAAGTTTCAATTTCAATTATTCTAAGGTTAATGAAGATTACTGACCGTTATTTTGGTAATTGTTTTAATTAAAATACTGGTTTGTGAAAACTTAATCATACTTCTACAGTATAAGAGTTAGTTCTTAAAATCTACTAAAGCTGTATTACCATGCTTGGTAATTAGTTTTCAACTTCTAATCTACTTGTTTCAAACTACAGTCTTATAATTAGTCGTATACTGCCTCTAGGAACTAAGTTACTTTAAGTTTAAGCGTTGCATAAGAGTTACTTAAAATCAATTATGACATATTAAGCACTAAATTTCTTTCTTAATTTTACTGGCAGTGTTCCTTAAAACTTATTTAAAATTAGTTGTTCCCTGTACTTAACATATTGTGATTCTTAAGGTTACTAGCTGTGTGTGTTTTAAACAAAGCAAGATAAAAAATGTTAGTATTCAAAAATAGTTAATAAAGCAATGTTAGTTTTTCTTAGCTTAAAAAAAGAAGCTTAATGGAGTGTTAATGACTATCATTATCTTAATGACTAAGTTATTTACATGACCTGGATTAGATGCAAAATTAAAAAACTAAAGTCTACTATTATCGTAATAACTAAGTTATCTAACTTAATACATGCAATGAAAGCAAATATAAACAAGTTAATATCACAAAGTAACATTAACTAACTATAGAAATTAGTTTTCAGATAAAAAACAGTTAGTTTTCCTTAAAATATTCTAGCTTAAGAAAATGATGTTAGTTTTAAAATGTTAGTCACTAATTCTAATAAGAAAAATATTAGTTTGTAAAATATTCTTTGGTTTATGCCATGCAACTAAAACAAATATTAGTACTGACTAATATTAGTTTTACAAAATTAATCTTGGAAAATTAAAGTACAAAAGTTAGTTATCATTCTCTGTACAAAGTCGTTGCTATTGTCTTTTATTATTTTTCTTTAAAAACAAAAAGATTTTTTGTTTTTTGAAATGATTTTAATAAAAATTAAAAAAAAAATCCGGGCCCCCCCTTCTGGCGAGAAATGTTTTCTCCGGTGAGAATCCCGTAAATAACATAATAAAATACAATCAACAGAGAGAAAAAAAAATTTTCCAACAGCTTATTAGGTCGATAAACCAAAGGAAAATATTAACTTAGATACTATATTACTAGGTTGATAACCCTAAAAAATATTAAACTTATGTGTTCTATCTACTATATTTACATAAAACGTACTTGTAAGCTTTATAAGTAATTACATGTTTTCTTCCGTTATTCTTAAGTGGGGTTTCTCTTCGACTTGATATCTAGATTGAGTTGGGGAACCTCCCCAAGTTTCTTCGTTGAAACTACTCCCTGTTGCTCCAGAAATTATTGTCCGCAGCCGATAGAAAAGGAGTGCTTGGCCGTATTGTTTCTTCAAAAAGGCTGCATTGGGTCGGAGCCTAGTGTCTCAACATTTCGGGACGTTACTCACTCAACCTTAGATGTCTATCTTTAGCCTGGGCAGTCTGGCACCGCTCTGGCTCAACCCAAACAATTTAACAGGCGGAGGTGGACAGTAGGATTCTTCACTATAGTCTCCGTTTGTCTTTCGCCTCTTGCTTCTATGGTTATCAAATTATTAACAGGCGGAGTTGGACGGTAGGAGTCTTCATATAGTCTCCGTTGGGTCTTCGCCTCGGCTTCTATGTTATTCAATATTTTGTGGTTTGACGGAAGAAACGCTTCGATGTTTTATAAAACTTTAACTATAGGATTAGCTTTCGTGACATATCGAGTGCTATTTCCGGGACTAATAATAAAAAAACTAAAAACTGAGACTATAAAGACAAAGCAAAAATACAACACAACTATAGGTAGAACCAATCAAACTTATCTTTCTCAGTTAC
>JABUQX010096900.1:30000-32500 GCA_015478945.1 Trachelipus rathkii
CAGGACTATGTATAACAATAACAGCAAAGAAAAAGCAAAGTATTACTTCAGATAACAGAAAACATTCAAAAGATATAAAAGAACAAGTAAATTGGTTGAAATTATTAAAATAACACTATATATAATTCAGATTTTCAAGAAGTAAGTAAAGCAAATACAATACTTTATGTTTAATTGTTCGTATAATAAATGCAATAATTATAAAAAGTTATTTAAAAAAAAAACATCAAAATTACAATAAAATTAAATATCATAGAAAACAATGAAATGAACATTAAAATGAAATATAAATGATATCACAGAAAATAATAATATCAACAATTGAACATTAACTGATAACATGTTATAAGAGAGATTTAAACATTTTAACTTATTTACCTGCTTCTTCCATTTCTATATATGCTCTTCATTTTATGCTCCTCCAATTTTTGAAGTTTTTCTTCTTTTTTCTTTTCTTGTGAAGAAAGCTTATATCAACCCCAAGCATGCAGCCTGGTCTTCCCTTCTGCCTTTGGGATAGCAGAAACATTTTATCATCTTCAATGCGAATCATATCTAGAGCATTTGCGTGAGCTATATCAAAAAGATCATCTAATTGATTAACAAAATCTTCAACTTTTTTATTTTGTTTCTCTGTTTTGCGTTTTGATAATTTTTGCAAATCTCTCCAGCTTTTATATATTTTCTCTAGTTTTTCGATGCAGTGTTTTTCGTCCCGGATAGGAATACACACTTTCTCGCAAAATACTCTTGCCTTTTTAATTACTAGCACTATCACGCAAGTTTATCTTCACTCTACATAAATTGTGAAACAGTACAGACATAACATAACCTGCCTGTTAGATGGCAATTTGTTGCCTACGATTTGATTTATCACAAATCCTATTAAATATATGTTATCGACTGCACGACATAAAACGCGGGATGAACCGGGTGACTCATCCATATTAACACAGAAACGTGAGATCTTCCGGAAAACAGTACTCCGACTCACTCAGTAACACTATGCTCACTGAGAAAGACACTGATCATTGGGAGTAAAGATTCCTTTATTCGGATATATGAGCATGCGTAACGCATATGAGCGCATGCGCAAATATAATCTCTTGATAAATTACAGCTATAATATATTTTTTATAATGGTATTACAAGCAAAGGATTCTTTCCTATTTCTATGAGTAAGATCATCATCGAAAAATTCCTGAAAAAAGATATTAAATATTATACGAAATTCGTCAAATTTTCAAAACTTTGGAGCCTTTGTGGTAGGGATGGGCAAAAAATATTGATATATCGAGATATCGATATTTTTGGCTCAATACATCGATATTTTTTGGCGATATTTGCTTGGGCGATATATCGATATTTCGATATTTTTTTTAATATCGAAAGCCGATATTTTTTTTAAAAAAAAATTTTTTTAATGGCCTGAAAAAAAAAATCTTTATCCCTCTCTCCCGACACCCTGAAGTGAAACTCTCTCTCTTTCTCCCCATCTTTCTTTCCTCGTTCCTCCCGCGATATAATGTCATGTATAAAATAAACCGAAAAATTAGGGTTTTAGATTTTTCGTCTTTACGAGAGCCAAAAATAGGAAAATGGGGGATCCTGAGAAATCGTAGTACATGGCTACATGCGTACATGCGTACATGGCACATGCCATATATATATATATATATATATATATATATATATATATATATAACAGTCAAACCATAGGTTAGGTCAACATTTACGGCAAGGTATATCTATCTATAGGTTAGGTTTAAGCCTACGGCATTGACGATACATATAGGTTAAGCTACGGATTAGGATCCTACTATTTCAGGTTATGATAGATTTTGTTAAGTATTCATGTAGTAAATCTGTATATTCTTAACAAATGTTATCATAACCTGACCTAGGAGGGACCTAAGCGTTTCGGAATCTATCCTATATGGATCTTTGATGCCTTGGACCTAAACTAAATGGATCTACGTTGCCATAAACGTTGACCTATCATAGATGGTTTGATTGTCGTTAAATATATAATTATATATAATATATATATATATATTATATAATATATTATATATATATATATATTATATATATAATATATATATATATATATATATATATATATATATATATATATATATATATAATCGATATAATATTATATATATATTATATTTAATATATTATATATATATATATAATATATATATATATATAATACTGATATATATATATATTATATGTATATATATTATATATAAATATATTGTATATATATATATTATAATATATTATATATATATTTATATATATATATATATATATTATATATATATATATATATATATATAAGATAAAAATTTAGATGAAGTACATCTTCTTAAAATCAGCTCTATAGGTTTAATAAACATTAATTAAAAACCCACTTTAAAAACTTTGTAATTTCATTTCATTAAAGTTTTTAAAGTGGTTTTTAATTATTGTTTATAATATATAATAT
>JABUQX010096901.1:12500-32500 GCA_015478945.1 Trachelipus rathkii
AGCAACCGTTGTGATATGTGAGGTTTCCAAGACATTTGTTTGTTTATGTTAAGGCCAAGAATTTTTTATATTGTCAACAGGAGAGACGAGAGGACCGTCGAAAGAGATAGGAAAGTTTGGAAGGTGTCTTAGAGAGGGAGATTTGTTAGAAGTTGAGTTTTTAAAGAATGAATTTCAACAAGGTTCAGACGAACCCCCAACTCGGAAATTCTATCCAGATCAGCGAAAATAGAATCGGAAAGATTAAGACGAGGGGCAATTCTAGAAGTAAAAGAGGGAGCAGAATTGAAATGAGTTTAAGAATGAAGGGTCGAGTCATGCGGCAAATGAGTGAATAGAGTTAGATGTGCAGGTGAGGAGAAGATCTTTAATGAAAAGTAGGAATAAAGTTAGAGATAAGACAGAACCCTGAGGAACACGACTATTAAAGAAAGGAAGAAGAAGTCGCCCATCAACAACAGCTCGATATTGAGCGAATTTGAAAGAAAACTAAGAATAAGTAAGCAAGAGAATGGAGGAACCCAAAGGAGGGGAGCTTGGAGGGCAGTGACGCGTGCCATCCCCGGTCAAATGCTTTGGATTGTCAAAGCGCCACCAACGACAATTCTCCCCGTAGTTCCCTAAGGGCGGAAAAACCATAAATCCAGAAAGATAGGAACGTCATAATCGCCAGTAGACCTCCGAGGCGCCGAAGCGTACTGGCGATCGAAGAATGAATGAGATTCCAGAATGGATCTAAGAAATGAGAGTTGAGAAGAGTTTTCAAAGATCTTAGATAGAATACAAGTAAAGAGCTATAGGGCGATAGTCCAGAAGGATCAGAGCGGCTTCCTTTTTTTCGGAATAGGTTGGACATGTGCGTGCTTCCAACACTGAGGGAAAGTGCTAGTATTGAGACATAGAGAATATAGTTGAACGAGGGGCGGGGATAGCACGGAAGCACACTCCCTCAAAATTCGGGGAGGAATGCCATCCGGTCCACCCGCCTTCCTAACGTTCGTAGATTTCAGGAGCCCATGCACCCGATCGAATGTAATCACAGGCAAGGCATAGGACACCTGAGAGGAGAAGGAGGAGGATGAGGAATGCCAGAATCGTCCAGGGTTGAGTTAGAGGAAAATAGGAGGCCGAAGAGATTGGCCTTTTCAGTTGGAGAATTAGCAACAGAACCATCAGAGCGAATAAGAGGAGGAAAGACAGATTTACAGAAGTTGTTAGAGAAGTTTTTGGCAAGAGGCCAGAAAGATTTGTCAGTAGGAGAACCAAGGAGGTTAGCGCACTTTCGTTTAATGAAAGCCCGCTTTGCTCGTCGAAGAGTATCCCTGCAACGATGATTTCTAGCAGAATGAAAATTAGCAAGAGTGATAGGAGAACGAGAATTTTTCCACTCCCGATACGCAATGTCTCTAGCCTGAATGGCCAGAGAACAAGCACGATCGAACCATGGATTATGAGGAGAGAAAGATTTAGTCGAAGAAGGAATGAACCTGCTCATCCCATCAACGATTACAGCTCCTACCTTATCGGCAGAAGTCGAAGCGTTTACAAGAACAAGGAAGCATTTCAATTAATAGTTAGCGTAGAAGCAACGCAATGCCCCCCAGCAATCGGCCCGATCAAAGTGCCAGAAAAAAACAGTAAGGGCAGGAATGGAGCTGTTAGGAAGAGAGTATTAAAAATTAAGCGATATAAGGTTTGTGGTCAGATTTACGATAGAGCGAAGTGGTGTAATTATAGAAGAGAGAGGGACTAGTGCTGAAACTAGTCAAGTGTGTTCAAGATTGGTTAGGACGATTCGGAATGTGCGTGGGTTCTTCAATTAGTTGCTCCAGATCGTGGAGAATGCTGAATGATCGGGCTCCTCCCCACCTAAATCGGTATGAGAGGACGCCCAACCAATCAAGTTGTTACGTACATTGGAAATCCCTAACTAGGGACCTCAGTATTTGACTGAGAAGATTATAACAGTCTCGTGAGAAGTAGTAAGGTAATCAAAAAAGGCGTGAAAGTCTGTTCTGTTAGGAGAACAGTAGCAGAAGCACAAGATTATTGTAGTAGAAGGAAGAAAGATTTTAAGCCACAGAATATCGAAGTTAGGAGATTCAAGATTCACGAGACGTGTTACGGGAGTGTTTATGTTTACATAGGCACATACTCCACCCTTCAGACGGAAATTATGAAATAAGTTATAGTTGGGAATATATTAAACGAGTTAGGATGAATTCTTAGCCATCTGGGGTCTCAGACAAAAGCAAAGAATTAGGGTTAGAGTAGAGAGATGGTATTCCACGGAATGTCAAAGTAGAGTGCAAGCCACGGGATGTTGGTGAAGTCAAATGAAAGCCCGCGCCTGCGCAAATCCGCCATCATACACGCACACACAGTCACAACAAAAAAGAGCAACAGACAGAAACAAACAGACAAAACCCAAAAGAGAAACGAGGATAAAGTTATTCGTAAGCTAAAACCTAAATTTAAAACCTGGAAATTTAAAAATACGCTAAACCCTATATTTACAGTAAATATCTAAAATATGAATAAAATATGATTAAAATATGATTAAAATATGATTAAATAAAATAATATATATAAAATTGAATACAAAAAAGAAAAAAAAATACCATTGATCAACTAAAAAAGTGGAAGCTAAAAACTGTATAAATTATAATAACGGATATTCAAATACGTAAACGCCAAAAAACTAAGTTAAAAAGAAGTCGAGGAAAAAAATAAAAATAAAAAAAACATAACCTAGTACTAGCTAAACAACTTATTGCTTTCAACTGCTCAATCCTAAAAACTAACTATAAGTATCTAACATAACTAAAAAAGCTTCAAATTCAAAAATTAAAAACGGATAACTTATCTTTATAAGGTTACATCAGATTCTTCACATATTAAAACCATAATAGTTAAAACCACTTAAAACAGGGCATCACTTAATATACAAAACACACTTAATTAAAAAAAAAATAACCAAACGATATAAATACACCATTCCATTGGAAGCTCCGATTAAAACACACGCTGTCACTACGCACACCTACTACAGGCAACTATATATAATAATATATATATATTATTATTATATATATATATATATATATATATATATATAATATAGTATACATTATAATATATATATTAATATTTATATATATATTATATTAATATAATATATTATATATATATATATATATATATATATATATATATATCAGATATATATATATATATATTATATATAATATATATATATATATATATATAATTATTATTACTAATAATTACTATAATTATTTACCATCACCCAGGTAGGGCTTTCGCCCCGTCAGTTGGACCAGCATCATCATCCTTCTGGCCCCGAAACCTTCTTGATCCTCGAACCACTGCTAGAAAAACTTTCTCGGCATAATGGTTTCCGATGATAGTCCTTGAGCTATAAACTCGGGTAGGGTTTTGCCCTTTCAGTGAAACTAGCATCATATTCCATGTGGTCTCAAAACTCGTCTTCCCAAAGCTCTCCAGAAGATTGTTTCTATGCGCATAAGATTCCAATGCTGGTCCAAGAGTTCTGCAACAAAAATTAAAAGAGCGGGTTGCTTAGCCGCTGCCGTCGCAATATAATATTAACATAAGGGATTCCCTGCCCTTAGTAGCCAAATGAAGAGGATTCTCTTCATATGATCTGATGTGTCGCTATATCCAAACTCTTCTGGCCAGTTTAATTTAGTTTCAACTTGTATATTTACTTTAATCCAAATTTAATTTTAAATTAAATCCAAAAGAACTAAGCCGGGAAATATTGTCACTCATCCATTTATATATTTCAGATAGATTTTTATATACTTATTAAAATATATGAAAAGAAATCTTGCCGAAAATTTTGTTCATCAACCAATAAATTTTATCAAAATATAAAATATTATGTTTCTTTCTATAAAATTTAAAAACAGACTCATTCATTTAGTAAAATTCTTTGTTACAATAATCTGGCCAGGTCCTCATTTTAAAAGCCTTCTCATCTTTCCTTCCCTTCTATTTGTTAATCGTCCATCTTTCGACAACAGTCAGATAATTTTATATATATAATATATATACTATACTATATATAATATATATATAATATATTATATAATTATATATATATATATATATATATATAATATATATATATAGTATATATAATATATATATATATATATATATATATATATATATATATATATATATATATATATATATATATATATATATATATATATATATATATATATTTGTAAAAATAACATTTGCATATATATTTACCATTTTCTGTTAGCATTAATTTCTCTTCCATTTTCTCAATCCTCGGTGTTAAACTGAAAATTTGAACTTTATATTAATAAAAGGTTAAGGTCTTTGCGGAACATTTAATTTTACACTAAAAGGCATAAGGAAAGTCAAAGGTTTTAAAGTATCGTTTATATTAAAGAATATTTCAATTCAACTGATTCCCAAATTATAAGAACGGAAATAAATTTAACTAGGCATCTTACCACATTATATCTATATAAAACTACCTTAATACTCTAAAAGAAATTCTGCAATCTTAATGACAAAATTTCTGTTTTAACTTTAGAATCATTAATGAAATTAAATTTGAAATTTACAAGAATGCAAGATACGTCATAACTTGGAAAAAAAATCATAACGTCACATTAAAAAATACGTACTTTATTGCAGACATCAGCAAATTTTTAATATAGGATGTTACGACCTCCAAAATCTCCCAGAGCGCTTTGAATTTATGCAAGAGCAAATATAAATTAGATATCATGATACTTTGGATACCAAGTCCTAAATTGAACAGATTTCAAAAGCTGGCAAAAACTTGCAAAGTGAATAAATAAATCGTTTAAGATATTACAAAACTAAATTGTTCTTGTTGAAAACAATTAAGATCACTGGGTAATTATGGAGTGTTAGTCTAGTTTAATTAACACGAATAAATTATATAAATATTTAATGTACAAAAAATGGTATCAACAAAATTTTTTTTTTGATTGATTTCGTACATTCAGTTTATAGTTTTAATAAAAATATAAAAAACGGTATGAAAATCGAAATTAGGCTTCATTCCGTTCCTGTAGGGATGAAGAAACACTATCGAAATTTGTTTCAGATTATCGATACTTTTTGATAGATTCTTTTCACGATTACCAATGATTATTTTATTTACAAAATTTTTAAAAATTTAAAAAAAATTTGCAAGATAATTTTTTACGTAAGTTACAATAATATATAGATAAATATAAGGACAGTCCAACCATCAAGGTTAGATCTACTTTTACGGCAACGTAGATCCATCTAGGTTAGGTTTAGATCGATGACATCGACGATCCATACAAGTTAGGTCTGTTTAGGTCCCTCCTAGTTCAGGTTATGATATGATTTGTTAAATATACACAGATTTACTCTGTATATACTTAACAAAACTAATTAATTGGTATAGCGCAACCTGTATAAATCGATGTTTTTAAAAAAAATCGATTTTTTCACATTACCATGAAGCGACCCTGCAATCTTTAAATAAATTTGTAACTAAAAAAAATTTATTTCAATATTACAACTTCACACGTAGAAATTAAAATCAAATATTAAAAATTAAAGTAATTATATAGCAGTGTTGACATGGGTTCACGTAATTACTGGATAAAAACTGTAATCATTTAATTTACAAAAAAGTTTTTTTTTTTTTTTTTTTTTTTTTTTTTTTTTTTTACAAATTGACGTACATTTAAGGATGATATTTTAAATAAAATTATCAAAATGAACGCTACGAAAATCATAACTTTGATTTCACTTCGTTCGGGTAGAAATGAAGAATGACTGTCGAAATGTGTTTCAGATTATCGATAAATCGATACTTATTTCTTGATAATCGATTTTTAACGAACATTAACTGTTCGATGTTATAGACAGTACGTAAATAATTTTTAAAAAATTATCGAAATTTGAAAGACCATATTTTTTAGTATATAATAAACATGATTTAATATAATAAGACCATATCATATATATATATATATAGTATATATATATATATATATATATATATATATATATATATATATATATATATTATATATATAATATTATAATATATATATTTAATATATATTTAAGGGATGTGCCCCGAATATTCGGTAAGTTATTCGGTATTCGCCTATTCGCCCAAAAATGCGAATATTTCGTATTCGGCTTTTTGCCGAACTATTCGGGCCGAATATTGAGCTTATAAACAATAAATTACGTCAACATAAGGGAAAATTATTTCAATTTAAAATTTGAAATTTTAGAAACTTAATTTCCAAAAAAATAAAAAATATTAGCCAAATTTTGTAGCCAATCTATGGCGGAAAATCTTTGTCATTGGTCAGATCCTATAAGGGCCTTGGACATTTTCAATATTCTAAAAAATAGAATCATTTAGTTGATGCGGGATAATGGACCAAACATGGTAGCTAGTATAAGGGAGAGTGGCTTGCCATCAATTTCATGTTTATTCACATGTTGCAACTATGCATTCACTATTCAATATTATGTCAGAAGCCTGTTAAAGATATTTTATTTACTTGCAGAAGCATACCCTCTCATTTTCACCATTCAGGAACGGCAGCAGCAAAGCTTAAAACTTTACAGATGCAGCTGAATAATCAAGCAGCATAAATTTAATCAAGACTATCTACATCTGGAAACAGAAACTATATGATATGTCTTAAAAAGCTTGTTTTGAACAAAAAGTTCCCCTATCCATAAACGCTGCTGAATGCAATCAGAACTGATTTTCAGTGGCAAAATTTTTCCATTTACTTGAGCCATTGACAACATCACTAAAAACAAGCATTAAACGTGAAGTAACAGTTCGCCCCAAGCCCTTCCATTTTAGCAATAAAACTATTTTTAAAATAAGGCAATTAAAAGCAAAAAGCTTCAGTGGAATAATTTCACTCGTTGAAGAGCTTAAGAAATCAAGTAGAAAAAGACTTTTCTAAGTTTCTATGTGATAAATCTTTGTGAGTAACTACTTTCTTAGATCTGCGATTCAAGCTAATTTTTCAGCATGAATCAGATGAATCAGTAAAAAATATGGTCGTTGAGGCATGGAAAGAAATGCATGAAAATTTAGCTTCTGACTCTTCTGCTGACGATGATTTACGTAGTGGGGAAGTGAAGCTGAAGGTTCCAATTTCACTTCTTTAATGGATTGTTTTAAAAAAATTGTGGCATCGAAATCGTCATACAGAAAAGAAAGTGAGAGGGAAAAAGAAAGTCCCATTCTTCTGACGATGTGATTATTGTACATAAAAGTAAAAGGCTACATACGGAATTACATCAAGAAATAAAAAAAATATATAAGTTTGCCTACTTTGACCAGTGAAGACAATGATATTCCCTTCAATTGGGGGAAAAACACTGGAAATTAGTTTTATGAATTTGAAAAAACTAGCAATTAAATAAAACCTTTCAGCTCCACCGTCATCAGTCGAAAGTGCAAAGAATATTTAGAACAGGAGGAAATATTTATGGAGGCACAAGAAATAGGTTATCCCCTAAAAATGCGAGAACTGCTAATGTTCTGTCATTTTAACCTTAGAGCTTATTCAAATGAAGTTTAGTTTAATATCTTTAACTACGAAACTTTTCAATTTTCATTTAATTATTTTTAATATGTGAATGGTTTGCTATAGAGAAATAGTTATTTACTTTTTGTTTTATTACTTTGTATAATAACACTGGTAAACATGAAATTTCTTGGACGGGGTTTCGCAATTGATTATTGATATATTTGATGTGCTGATTCCAAAAATGTAATCGGTTTTCATATCACATCGCATTTGTGAAATATTGTGTGTAACACAGATTCGTAAAATTTTTATAATTTTTACCTTTTTCAAGAGGATCTATCACAAATGATTGGCATATATAATATATATTAATATATATATATATATATTATATATTATATACTATATGATAATATATATATATATATTATATAATATAATATATATATATATTATATATAATATATATATATATATTATATATTGGATATATGAAGGGAGAGAAACAATCGCAATGATATGATACATGTTCTGATAGATATTATTTTAAAAACATATATAACAACTATGAATAAAGAAAGTAAGATGGGACAACAATGAAATGTATAGAAGGAATGCGCGTTAGTTAATGTAAACATACCTACCATGGTAGTAACTTTCTTCTTCGTAGACGATCTACTGTACATAGCGTCTGGAATATCCCTCATCAAGCCCCAACAATAGTCGGCCATCATATTGATTAGTCCCACTTGCTCCTGGTAACGGTCCTCCATGAACTTTAGATCGTGATGGAAGCGTTCACCCCTGCTCGTCCACTAACATCGCCTAGTTAATCCGGAAATTTTCTTAGGTGAGAATGTAAGCAGTGCAACTTATACTCATTCTACATCCATGAGAAGGAAAATTGTCTAGCAGTTCCTGTACAATGTTAGTGGTCTCGGCTTTCCTGTTCCCCAGAATTCTGTGCTACATCTGAAAAAGGAATCCACGCTCTTGCCTCTAACACAGTCATTGTTGTAGCAAAGGCAGCATCACAGAGGAGTGTCCGTATTTGTGGGCCATCAAATATCCCAGCTTTTTTCTTCTCGTCACTCAGACCAGGAAACGTTGAGCATATATATAGCGGCAGCATTCACCATCATGGTCCAGGGCCTTCACAAATTGTTTCATCAAACCAAGTTTTATGTGTAGTGGAGGTAAGATGATGTTTTCTCTCTGTACAAGTGGTTCACGTACGATGTTCCTGTCACCTGGCTTCAAGGTTTCCCTCGGTGGCCATTCTCTTTTGGTCCAGTGATCCTTTGCCGCCCGGCTGTTCCAAATACGACAGGAAGCAGGTATATTTGGTGAAACCTGCTTGCTTGACCGACCAAAATGTTTACCATTTTGAGGTCGACGCATATTACCATCCATGCACCAGATATTGTAGCCTCTCTCCAAACTGTCTTGATTTTGCATACTCCTCTCTCATCCGTACCGAGTACCCTACTGGAACCGAAGCATACCTGTTGCCGTTGTGTAACAACACACACTTTAAACTGGTCTTGGAAGTGTCAATAAACAGTCGCCACTCACCTGCATCGTATGCTGGGAGTCCCATAGCGAGTAGTAGGCCTGCAACTTCACTGCAATACACAAGGTTACCATCTGACTGGAAGAGCCTCCGCAGCTCTGCTTCTCTGTTACGATAAAATGTTACTCTTGTGCCATGGACCAGGTGGTCCAGTAGTCATTTTTCATGCAACCTCGAAGCCAACAGCTCAGGGACAACTTCGGCAAAATACAACTCTCATTACCAAGGAACTCGTTTCATGTTCAACCCTGGTTGTGAACAATGAGCACCACTCGGACTGTTTTTCAGATGGATGATTATACATCATCCAGGTCATTGGCATCCATACATGTAAACGTACTAAAGTTAACACATGCTTCCCGAATATCGACCCCAGTAAACTTGCTGCTACTGTAAGAGATATATGCGGAAGGTAACGTCTATACAGCATACGTAGTGCGCACATGAATTTTGTCATTCCTAGGAATATGCAAAAATAGGGATCCATGATTGCACGAAAAATGGGATGTGATACAGCAAATCCCAGAATATATATGGAATCAGCACCTCCGTAATTACTATATATCTGGCTACAAAAGTCCATTCAAGAAAAATTTCACCTTTTTGTTGACCAGGTGTAAGTTTTCTTTATTTTTCCCTAAAAGTTGATGACCGAACTTTGAAATAACTATTCGGGCCGAATAGCGAAGTGGATTATCGGCGAATATTCGGTATTCGGCCGAATACTTTAAGCCGAATATTCGGTATTCGGCTTTTTCAACTATTCGCAAACATCTCCACATAAATATACATATATAATATTATATATATATATATATATATAATATATCTCCAGTAAACGTCTTATATATATATATTATAAATTATATATTATATATATATAATATTTTTATTATAATTTTTTATAATACTATTAGTATATATATATATATAAGGCCCAACCTATCTAACTTAGGTCAACTTTTACGGCAGCGTAGATGCATCTAGGTTATGCATAAGTCTATGGCATCGACGATCCATATAGATTAGGTCTCTTTTTAGGCCCATCCTACTTCGTTATGATAAGACTTGTTAAGTATACACAGATTTACTCTGTATACTTAACAAAACTTATCATAGCCTGGACTAGTAGGGTCCTAAAACGGAGCCGTCTAATCTAAATTGATATACGTTGCAGTAAACGTATGCCTAACCTAGATTTATATATTATATATATATATATGTATATTATATATATATATATATATATAATATATATATATATATATATATATATATATATTATATATATATATTATATATATTATTATATATATACTAAATATATACTATATATATATAATAACGTTAGCGTTATTATAAATTTTTTTATCCTATTGTACCTAAAAATATTAGATTGCGAGTAATTTTTTGAGTAATTAGTCAGATTTAGGGTAAACCTATCAGATATCGATATTTTAGAAAAGATAATCGATTTTATAATAATCCCACCATGCCGTTGCCATGTCTTTTCAATTGAAGAATGTGTTTGAATGCATGCAATTGATATTAAAAACAAAAAAAGGCCAAAAATTTACTAGATCGTTTAATATAATATATATATATATATATATATAAATATATATATATATATAATATATATATTATAATATATATATATAATATTATATTATATATATTATATATATATATATATATATATATAGATATATATATATATATATATATATATATATAGGCCACTTTCCCTTTAAAAGATGTTACATATAAAAATGTTACATATCGAAATATCGCTGAACCCTAATCGTCTAACCATACACTGTGACGGTTAATTTAAACTCCAATAAAAGAAGAGAAAAAGTTGCCACATGTTGCTTATATCATGTTAATTTTTATATGATAATTTTGTTTTCATTTTTTTTTTATTTATTTTATTAGGGCTCGAGCGACGGTGGGACAGAGGCAGGGGACGAAGATTCCCCCCACGTCGTCCCCCGCTGAGGCCGAGGGACCCTGACTCTTTTCCATCTTTGCCATTTAATCTTGGGTATTCCTTTAGTTTTAAAAAATTAAAAAAACTTATTTTTTAATTCACTCTCTATTGCCTTAAAATAATCGAAAAAAAAATCGATTACATCGCTCGTTCGATATATATCGGGTTAACATCCTTTTAAAGCGAAAGTTCCTATATTTATATATTAATATATATTATAATATATATATATATATATATATATATATATATTATATATATTATTAATATATATATATATATATATATATATAAATATATTATATATACTAAACCAATACCACAGGGAAAATGCACAGCAGGTTCGCGTACATGCATGGCAGATCGCTCGCTGAAGCGCTTGAAGCGAGCGCTTCAGCGAGCGGTCTGCTATACATTTACCTTATGGTATTCTTTTAGTTAAAAAAATGAAATATATACGTACTTAATAAGAAAAATTCTTAGACAAATTTCATGCCAAAGTCAATTTTTTTGTGAAAATTTACGTTTACGAACAATCGCTAAATTCACGTTTTAGAATAAAATGTATTTATATACATTTAAATTAATATATACGTAATCAAAAAATATTTCATGTTTTAACAATTGTGTAAATATAGCAGAAGTTGTTTCTTTTACGTTTTCAAACAAAATATATTTATACATATAGGTAACATATCCGATAACTTACGATTATCGGAAAAAATAATCGAAATCTGATAGGATTACCCTATACCTGATTACCAAATTTTTTAAATTTTATATTATTTTTAATATACGTAAATTTTTTCCTATGAAATCAAATTGTTGATAATCGTACAGATTTATCGATTATCGAAAAAATATTAATGCAATCGATGTATCAAAAAATCGTAAAAAAGTATCGATAGGAATATTCCTATAAAAACGGGAAAGAAAATTTTCGTAACGTTATTTTATATATTTAAATTGAAAATATACTTAAAATGTACTTCAATTTGTAAAAAACTAGAAATAATTTTTGCATACCATTTTTGAAAATTTTATGTTTATAGTTTTAATACAGTAATACTGTCTACATAATTACCAAAATTAAATATATATATATATATATATATATATATATATATATTATATAATATATATATATATATATATATTATATATATAATATATATATATATTATATATATATATATATATATATATATAATATATATATAGTAATATAAAACTAGCTTAGGTAATGCAAAAGTTTGGTAAAATATACACAGATTTACTTTGTCTACTTAACAAAACTTAACGTAACTTAAACTTAAAAGTTCCTAAACGAAATTTGAAAAGTTAATTTTGGTATTAGTTGCGCAGAGAAGCTTCGCCCCCGATTTTTATAAAAATCACAGCATATACTCTAAAAAAAATAATGAAGAAAAAAAAAACGTGGCGGTCTCCTCAGGAAAAAAAAGTTAGCCTCTCAAAATTGTTAAAACTCATAGGATTTTCTTAAAGTACAAAAAAGAAAAATTTAAATCACAGGATATACTCTAGAAAAAATAATGAGGCATGAAAAAAATGATTTAGGTCTTTAGGAAAAAAAAGCCTCTGAAAGTTAAAATTTTTTCCATAGGCTTACTTATAAAAAAAAAATTAGTGGGCCTATTGCTCGTTTTAGGGCCAACCTAGTTAAGGTTCTGATAAGATTTGGAAAGAACAAAGATTTTCTGTGTAAACCTAACAAAACATATAACCTGAACTAGAGAGAGCCTGAAATGAGACCTAACCTGAATGGATCAAAAATGAAAAGTCTATGGGAGTTTATGGGAGTTTTAAATTTGAAAGGCTGTAACTTTTTTTTCATTCTTCATTATTTTTTTTAGAGTATATCCTGTGATTTTAATAAAAATTGGGGGTGACGCCCCTCTTCGCTACGGTTACCATATATACATATATATACATATATATACATATATATACATATATAATATATATATATATATATATATATAATATATAATATTATATATATAATATTATATATATATATATATATATATATATATATAATATTATATAATATAATATAATAGTATATAATATATATATATACTATATATATATACATGATATACATATATACATAATACATATATTACATATATACATATATACATATATACATAGGTAAACTTAAGAAGTTACCCGCATGATATCTCGAAAACTAAGAAAGGTACAAGAAAACTGATAACATATATGGAATCAGCGTATGAAATTTGTATGGAAAATGACAAAAAAAAATTTACTTTTTTTTTTTTTTTTTTTTTTTTTTTTCCAAAACTACGATAGGTACAAGAAAACTAATAACATATTTAGAATCAGCGTATGAAATATGTATTAAAAAAAAATGTTTTTTTTTTTTTAAACTAAAGAATACCCCAGGGTAAACCGCAAAGATGCAAAGAGTCGGGGTCTCTCGGCCTCCTGGGGGACGACGGGGTAGGACTATTTCCCCCCTCCGGGGAGGGTCTCCGGAACCCCCGCTCTTTGGTATTTGGGTGTCGCGGGGGTTCCTCCGCCCCTCCCCTACGGGGTATGGAAAACGTCCCCCCCTCTGTCCCACCGTCGGCTCGAGCCCCCTAAAAGAATTTTTTAATACGCTGATTTTAAATATGTTATTAGTTTTCTTTTACCTATCGTAGTTTTGGAGATATAAAAAAAATAAAAAAAAAAGTTAAATTTTTTTTTTGCATTTTCCATACAAATTTCATACGCTGATTCCATATATGTTATCAGTTTTCTTGTACCTATCTTAGTTTTCGAGATATCATGCGGGTAACTTCTTTAGTTGGCCTATAATATAATAGCATATATGACATATATACATATATTACATATATACATATATAACATATATACATTATATACATATATACATAAATACATAGATACATATATACATACAATATATATAGTATAATATATACTATATATATAATATATATAGAGAATCATAGTCAAAAATATATCAATATATATAGATATGATATAATACATATATAATAGTATAATATATATATATATATTATACTATTTACTTTGAATATAATCTAAAATATACAATTTAAGTAGTAACTATCATTTAAACTTGAGAATAACCACTTATCTAATTTCCTTTCTAACTCTCTTCATCAAGACCAGAACTCGGCCAACAAATTACGTATTTAAGTCGAAACTAGGGAAAATACAACACACGAAATAAGAAGAATGAAATTCATGAAATTTCTTTTAAAAAAATAAGGTATTTTAAATCTGTGGTTTTTTTTTTCTTCTTCTTCTTATTGTGTGTAGAAATATCTGACCAAATGTTCGGTGATGAAAGAAAAAAAATTATATAATATATAGTATATATATATATATATATATATAATATATATATATAGTATATATATGATATATTATATATATATATATAATATATATATATATATAATATAATTATATATATATATATATTATATATATAATATATATATATATATATATATATATAATATATATATATATATATATAATATTATATGTTATATAATATGATATATATATATATATATATATATAGTAATATATATTATATATATATATATATATATATATATATATATATATATATAAATATAATATATATATAATATATATATATATATATATAATATATATATATATAATTTATATATATTATATTATACTGTATATATATATATATAATTATATTAATATATATATATATATATATATTATATTATATCATATATATATATATATAATATATATATATAATATTATATATATAATAATAATATATATTATATATATATATATACACGTAGCTTAATTAAGAAAATGAAACCAACCCAAATTACATTAAACCTGCTTTAAACGTTACATCGAGCCTTCAAATTGTTATAGTTTAAACAATTTTAATTACCATGGTAAACTAAACATGTAAGTTAGTTCTATTTCGGAAATGTACGGTTTCACTTTGCTACCAATATGGGTTGTAATTATACTGTAAAGCTTTCAATTTTGTTGGATGGTTCTGGTTTAACATAACTACGTTTTGCGCGCGCGCACAGACACACACCACACACACACACATCACAACATATATATATATAATATATAATAGATATATATAATATATATTATATATATATATATAGTATATATATATATAATATATATATATATTATATATATAATAATATATATACATATATGTAAACTAAAGTTTCTTTCTGACCTATCGATATTTAAGTTTTAAAATCGATTTTCGATATATGTGTATCGATTATACCCAAGATACCGCAGGAATCTAAAATTTATTCATAGAAACATGTTATATATATAATATTATATATATATATATATGAATATTATATATATATATATATATATATAATATATATATATATATATATAATACTATATATATATATATATATATATATATATAAAGATGTACTTATTCATTGAGTATTATTGGAACCTTTCAAATATCTACTGTATATATATAAATTTGAAGGTACATAAATTTTTTTTACTGTGTTTCGTGAGGTTGACGTATTTTTTGTTCCAATTTTTCTGAAAATTATGAATTTGAAGGATTTATTCTAAATTTGTGAGAATGATTATATCGTGTTAGCTATGCTGCAACATTTTAGTTTGATACTAGATAAAAAAGTTTGTAGAAAGTGTCACAAAGAATGTGAAATTACCAAAATAGGAGAAAAGTTTATTTTTATTGTTCTAGTAAACATTGTGGCTCGAAGTATACTGTTTCTCCCAAATATTATTTTTTTTCAAATATTAGAGTTTCCTACACTGATGCCCTTTTAATTATGTATTTCTTTGTACATAACGAAACAGTTTCAAGGGTAGTAACCTATTTAGATGTCAGTGAACAAACAGTTATAGATTGGATTAATTTAATTGGTTTAATGTATATATATATATATATTATTATATAATATATATATATATATATATTTATATATATATATAATATATATAGTATATATATATATATATATATATATATATATATATATATATATATATATATATGGCCAGCCTCTAGAAGAGCCACAATCCATATCTCAAAAACTACAATAGCTACAGGGAAAAGGAATACATTTTTGGAATCCTTGTAAAATTTTCGTTAGGAAAATGTAAACAAAATAAAAAAAAAATAAAAAAAAAAATTGCTTTTTTTTTGGGGGGGGGGAGCTCGAACCGGCGGGGCACATAGCCTTATATATATTATTTTTAAAAAGGGTTATTACACGGGCCAATTTAGGGGCGGCAGCACGACGGGGAACACAGGGGGGACGTTTCCAACCCCGTAGGGGAGGGGCGGAGGAACCCCCGCGACACCCAAATACCAAAGAGCGGGGGTTCCGGAGACCATCACCGGAGGGGGGGAAATAGTCCAAACCCGTAGTTCCCCGGAAGGCCGAGAGACCCCGACTCCTGCCATCGGTGTGGTCTACCCTTGGGGTATTCTTTAGTTAATAAAAAAACAACAAAATTTACTAGAAAGTCTATTTATTTTAACGAGTAACGTAAGTAGTAGGGGATCCATTTTGCACGAAAATGACCTTGACCACCTACCTGACCTTGACAGCCCTTGACCTTTTTTGACCTTGACCTTGACTGACCTTGACCTTTTATGAGCCCAAATTTTTACCTGACCTTGACCTTTTTTGGCCCACGATATTTTTTTGGCCCACGGTATTTTTTTGGCAACCGTAATTTTTTGGCAACCCTAATTTTTTGGCACCCCTAATTTTTGCAACCCTTCGAAGAAGGGTTGCGCCAGACGGAGGCGAAGCCTCCGTCGTACGTATTGCCCCCTATCTTTACCCCCCCCTAATTTTTCTCGACCAATCGGGCGCTAACTCCCATCCGCACACCGCACAGAAACTACCTGCCTGTTTCATTTTTTGCCCACGTTTAATTTTCGTGATCTGTTTTTAGGGGCTTAGCCCTTTTTTGATGTCTTAACCTTGTTGTTTCGAATCCCCAGCACCCGCAGGTGCGAACCGCAAGCCCGCCAGCCCGCCAGCCCGTCAGCCCGCCAGCCCGCCCACCGCGTTTTCCCGCCCGTCGCGTGCGCCCGGAGGCGCATTGTCAGCGTTCCCGGCGGCCTGAACCGCTGGTTCAAATTCCCGTCATCCTAGCAACTTGTAATATACACAATTCGATTCCGCGTACCTTTAACCTAAGGGTAGACACCAATATTAGGGCTATTCCTCGGGGCTCAGGGGAAGCTAGAAAAGGCTTGAAAAATAGTGGCACTCAGTTGGCACTATGTGGCACTCACTTGGCCACTCATTGGCACTCACTTGGCACTCATTGGCACTCACTTGGCACTCAATTGGCACTCACCTGGCACTCACCCTGCACTCATAGAATAATCATAGAACACTAATAAAACATCACTAGATACTTCTTACGTGATTGGGGACCATCAAAGTTATCAAAAAAAGCTACAAGTTCAAAAAAGTTACAATGCCAAAAATTGTGCCCATGGATACAAAAGGTGAACGAAAAATTTGAGTTCTCAAAAATTGCTTATACTCCCTGATATTATAATATATATATATATATATATATATATATAATATATATACAATATATATAGATATATATAGTATATATATATATATATATATATATAGATATATAGCAGAGAGAGAGAGAGAAGAGAGTGGTGTGAGATTGATAGCAGACACCCTTGATAAATATATAGATATAATAATCATAATATATATATAATATATATATATATATCATATATATATATATATATATATATATATATAGTATATATATATATATATATATATTTAACTATATTGATATATATATATAATATACTATATATATATAGAGAGGAGAGAGAAGAGAGAGAAGAGCGAGAGAGAGAGAGAGAGAGAGAGAGAGAGCAGGTTCTTTGCATAAATTATTTCATTCTTTTAAATTTCCTAAATAAACAATTATCGAAAAATGCATTGACCTCTATAATATTTATTTGAGGGCACAGATAATTATCGGTAATATTAACGTAGGTCAGTGTGTTTTGGTTTGTTTTACGAACCTAAGGAAAATCGCCGTTTCTTCTAATTATAAAAATACTTTTATCTGTTTACTTAACCTAAGGACTACTGACATCCTTGACCTAAAATATGCAAATCCAAAAAGGTTATTTTTCCTGAATATATAATATTTATTTGGGGGGTCAGATAATTATCGGTAATATTAACGTGGGTCAGTGTGTTTTGGTTTGTTTTACGAACCTAAGGAAAATCGCCGTTTCTTCTAATTATAAAAATACTTTTATCTGTTTACTTAACCTAAGGACTACTGACATCCTTGACCTAAAATATGCAAATCCAAAAAGGTTATTTTTCCTGAATATATAATATTTATTTGGGGGGTCAGATAATTATCGGTAATATTAACGTGGGTCAGTGTGTTTTGGTTTTGTTTTACGCAACCTAAGGAAAATCGCTGTTTCTTCTAATTATAAAAATACTTTTATCTGTTTACTTAACCTAAGGACTACTGACATCCTTGACCTAAAATATGCAAATCCAAAAAGGTTATTTTTCCTGAATATATAATATTTATTTGGGGAACAGATAATTATCTGGAATACAAATAAATATTATACAGGTCTGAAATATGACCTTTTAAGATGTTATCTGTAAAGGTCATCCTGAATAAATTTTCGTATTCCATATAATTATCTGAGGTACTACCGAGGGTCAGCAGGATTACGCCCTTAAGGAAAAAGCTTTCGTAAATTATCTCGTACCCTAAATATTTTAGTTGTTTACTTGGGCAGAGGTTTATTGACCTCATGTTCATAAAAATATGCAAATGTAAATTGTATCAAGGCTTCAAACCTGCCTGGAATGTTGGTGGCAATAACATGGCGATGTCGCGCGTAGCGGTGACGCCATCACTAAGGAAATAACCATAACACACACGGAGATATGAACCCAAAAAAGTTTTTCCCCTCCCACCCTTATCATCGTATACCCACATAATTTTACGATCATTCTGTTTAAATAATAAAGATAAAATGTCAAATTGCCATTTTCTTAATTCAACAGAAAGCATTCTGTCATAAACTTCTCGTTCACTGATTTCGAAACGTATTTCAGAAATTCGGTTATCGTAGGTCCTCTTTCGGCACAAGTAGCTTCCAGAATTTCGTACATCGTGGTCCGGATTGTCAAGTAGGTGTCTAAGGATATCTCTCGACGAAAGTTGATCTTTACCTGTTCCAGATCGTGATTCTCTTTCAAGACGTGTTTTTTCATAGTCCCAAACACCGAAAACTTGGAACCGTCCTTCTTTAACGCAATATCTATAGTTTTGGTAACTAGTCCCTGCTGCAGGTTCCCAATGAGCTGAGATTGAGATTTTCTTAAGCAATGGGAGTCTAAGAGCAGACGTAAATTCCATGTATCCTTGCAGATGCACTGTCCCTGTCTCAGGGGCTCGTTCATGGCCAAATACGAATCGTCTGACATCGTGAGCTTCACTAAACTTTTTATAATAATCAACACAAAATTCAGGATTATTTAATGTGAAACACCACCTTCGAACACGACACTTATCAGCACTTAAGGTTTGTATTAAATTTTTAGGCATGCATATATATATATGTGCTCAATACAATGACAAACTCAAACGTAAATAAACATGAAGCGAAGTGGTAGTTTCCGTTAAATTTAATAATTTTATCATGTTTGAACAG
>JABUQX010096901.1:40000-53111 GCA_015478945.1 Trachelipus rathkii
AGTGTTCATCTTTAGTAAAATACGTATTGCCATGCGCTCCTTAAAGTGACGTTGGACTCTTTTCAACTATAGCGCTTTGTTTACGGAAAATGTATTGTAATAACTTATACCATACTCCCAAGTCAACTCCTAAACTCTCTCCCCTTGAATTCCATTCCTGAATCCGTCCAGAATGATTTAGGTTGTTCTCCCTCGGCCTTTATAATGTTCAATACTGCAACTGGCAATGTAGACTTTTTTCTTTTAAAGACTTCACCACAGGTATCTGAGTATACTCAATAGTAAAAAGACGTATGAAACCGCATCATTATAAGAACTATATTTATCTTTCCGTAAATAATTGCACACACTATCGAGCTGAGGGGCTATGGTTTGCCGTGTAGGAAATTTTCTTACAGGCTTATGTAGAGTAAATGCCTCTTCGCCCTCTAAATTTTTTAACTCTTTTCTCATATTAGGAAATTTAAGGCATCTAGTGAAAGGCTCCAAAACATTTGGTTCCTCAGGTTGAAGTAATGCTCTATCACTACACTCCTTTTGCCCATGCTAGCTATGATCATATGTAACCCGGTTTATTATATAATAAATATTAACATATATATCTAATGTATCATATATTATCATATACTATACCAATATACAATTAAAAATAACTTTATAAATACTTTATATATATATATATATTATAACTATATATAATATTATATATATATATATATATATACCATATTTAATTTTAAAAAGAAAATAAATAATAAAAATACAAAATAAAATAAAATCAATTAATAAAATAAATTAAATCATATAAAATAAAAAATAAACCTAAATACAAAATAAATAAAAATAAAATAAAATTAAATAAAATAAAAATAAAATAATAAAATAAAATAAATAAAATAAAATAATAAATAAATAAATAAAAATTAATATATATATATATATATTATATATATAGTATATAATATATATATAGATATATAATATAATTATATAGTATATATATATTAATATATTTATATATATATAATATATATATAATATATAATTAGTAATATATATATATATGATACTATGCAACAATACCTGCAAAATAAAAAATATAGGAAATGAAAAATATAAAACCATTTTATTTACACTGAGGCAATAATATTACACAGAGCATAAATAGTTACGTAATATAAATATAATTAGGTATTTGAATGATTTACTTTAATGCATCGAGACATTGCTCGTAGCTTCAACGTAGGATTTCTCTAATCCACCCTTTTCCTCTCTGTAATAACATATACATTTCAGCGCGAAATCTCAGATTATGAATTTTTATATCTTGTCGCCATCATTTCCTGATTCGATACAGGAGTTAAACGATTAAGGTCTAAGACCTTAACATCTTCGCAACGTTGTTAGAGTAAATTAAAACTAGCACTGTGATGTTATAACAATGCGATATGCGCTTTTATGAGGTCTCCAGTGTATTGTATCTACTTAATCTATGTAGGAATTCCCATTCACTTTCGGAACAGCCTCGATGGATTCTTACACTTATTGAATTGTTGCGCGCTTGGTGAGAAAAAGTGAAGCATTACGTCGCAGCCAACACCCTATATGTACGCGCGGAGTTTTTCTTAAGGAATAATCAGGTTACACGCTGTGTGATCTTCATTGCACTCCTGTGATTATAGGTATCCCCATGTCGATGGTTAGAACGCTGATTCATATAGTTTTGACTTCCAATCCGAACAGCTTCCATGATGATGCGAGACTTTTCTCCAGAATATGAATAAAGGTTATTATAAAGTCGGTTGAGGATAATCAACTGTAATGGTAGCGGTCCCTCTGCGACCTTTCTCTAATAACGTAAGATAACAGCGCAATGCTGATGCCACGCAACAGACCAAGACCGTTAGCTCACACTGAGTGATATGTTAACAAGCACGTCGCATTTCAGGTTGTAACACAACTACTACCATTGGATAGGGAGAATACAATATAATGATGCTTGAGTGCGCTGGGTCTTATTACATGAATAAGAGGTGGGGCGGAGTTATCCTAGCTTCGCCCCGTTTGCTGGCTTACGTTCCCTCAGCCAATCATCTGATTAGGGTTAAGAGTTATGATGGTGAAACATAAGAGGCGGAGTTACACTTTTATGCCTAATGAAGATAACGTCGCTCTTGTACATACAAGAATGTTCCTGTGTATTCTTGTATATTCCTGTCCGACGGGGTTTCTGAATATTTATGATGAAGGAGTGATTTCAGCTGTATCTTGTATTCAAATGACGTAAGGTTATATTACATGTCTACAGTTTCGCTGCTATTCATTTCGCTTTTTTCTTATTGCTTGAGGACTACTTATTGTTTTGCTCTTTGACGATGTAATATTCCTCTGTGTAAGGTCGTTCATTAGGAGCTACAGGACGGATACGCGATGGTTGATAATGCATTCATCCAATCTGTAGCCTCCTGATTATGTATGCAATTAAGCTCGCTGGAAAAATGTAATACACTGTAACTCGCGTTTTAATTGACATGCCCAGCCTGGTATTTGGCTTCTTTTTCCAGTCTTCGAACTAGTCTGGAGACGGTCTACATATTTGAGCCTGAAGGGTTGATCATTAAGCTAATGCTGACCTTATCGTTCCTAATTTAACTGATCGTTTTAAAGGTATCATATAATGCGTGACCCTTATTTTTCAATGTAGGAGGTAAGCTGTTTTCTAAAACCTTTTTAAAATCCTTTCTTTCATAGTCACGTTGTGAAACTTCGTTTGAAATAGGATGCATTCCTGTATACTTGTCTTTGACTTCTAATAATTTTTGTAATATTTCCTGATATTTCATCCTTTTCTCGTTTATATTAACTTTTGAAGATATCTATTGCTAATTCCTTTTCAATATACGTATCTGTTCAAGCTCTCGATCGAGTAGGCTTCGGAAAGAGGTGAGGAATAGGCAGAGAATATCTGTAACTGTATATTGGTTGCTATGGTATTACTACATTTGCCTTCTGCATTCTTTAGTGTGTTCCCTGCTACAGTTTAAGACAGCAAGAAGGACAACTCTGAGAAGAGTGATGGGAAGGAAAACTCCTCGCCTTGCTGTCAGTTTCTTTTTATTCTTAAATTCTTCTTCTTGACTTTACGGACAAGTTTACGAATGATTGCTGTGACGGCGTAACTTTCTCTTCTGATCAGCTTTCAATGGTATGACCTGTTTTATCATATTTAAACAGATTCACAGATACAGTTTACAAAGGTGGTGTTTTTTAGTAATTTCTCTTTTTTCTTTTTTACTCAGTTTCTTATAATTTTTCATCAACGGTAAATATTTCTTTATCAACATTACTCAGGAATATAAACAGTTTCGATTTCGGAAGGTAGAATGTTTGTCCGGAGTAACACTCTGTACGTGTTTTTAGGATGAAGTTCACACATCAAATAACCGTGGGGGATCGAAGTAACCTCTTTACATACTTTTAAGAACTCTTTCCTTTGAAGGGGAAACATTTGACTGGCTAGCACGTTAATCTGGCTCATGTCTCGTCTCTGTCCGAAAAGAATCAAATATTGGGTATTCAATGAGATACTACGCATATGCTTGCTTTGATGAAAAATGTTCTGTGTAATAAAGAAAACCGAGATATTTAGATGGTGAGAATAAACTGTAAATGTTTCTGCTACCTCAATATTCACCTTATGCATGAGATCGTCCAGTATTATAACCTTATGTCCTTTTATATCCTCTAACGATTTTACGTCATAGATGCCTCATAAAATGATAAGGTTTTATATTCGTTAAACTTGTTTGAAATACGTTTATAACATATTATTCAAGGATGCTCTTCAAATATCTCTAATTCACTTAATAATTTTAGTATTGAAAATGTTTGCACCGCCTTGGCCTGCTATAAGGACGTGCCAGGTGTCGGAACATGAATTTCTCCACTACGCTCCATATTGGCATTGTTAATCCAGTAAGATGTAAGTATCATGGATGTCCCTTTTTAAATATATTATTCTTCCAGAAGTTACGTTCCTACGATTTTTCAAACTTACTCTTCGAAAGCTTACATATTGCACTGGTCACCAGGTCGTTTTCCAATAGGTATCTTAGTATCCGTGTATGCCGCTCCTAATATTATATGTATAGATAGATCCGTTATATGACATCATAGCATGTTTAATTTTCGGTCATCAGTGTCATAGAATCACACCATTGTTCCTTAAACATTGAAATAAATTTATGCACGTCTATGGAACTCCAAGTATTTTTAATAATTCTTCAGAGTTAGCCATAACATTTCTTAAATGTGTAGTACTGCCCATAATTTACAAAATATTAAGGGCTTAATTCACGGTGATTACTCATCATTCACCTTACACTCTGTGATACACCTCCTATGCGAAGCTCGACATATCTGTAACTGTTGTATTCTGTAATAAGAATCGCTACCCGCGTGGATTTAAATGTAACGATTATACGCTCTCCATACTCTTACTTCGCATTCTGTTATGTTATGGTTTCTCGAAACTCGATAGTGAGTGTTGTTAGGTTTTACTCTTCAACAACCTCTGGCTGATAATACTTTTGCTCAGGGATTATCGACTAAACACTGGGAATAGGTAAATGTTATGCGAAATGAATTTTCGGCATGTAAACATACATTAGTAGTTCGTTCGTATTTAATAATACCTGCTTTGCTAATATAACGTTTGCATGGGAACTTAGTACACGTGTCAAAGTCACTGCAATCGGGATTTCCTTTATAAAACTGAAACTCCACAGTCTGGGAGATTTTCCTCCCACTGTACAATGTCCTGTATAGAGATGATTCGGTTAAGTCTGAGCATGTTGATCACCAGAAAATAGCAAGGTTCTTTGCACGAAGGTTCGATAACACTTCTTCCTTGCCTAAAGGTCACAAGGGAACTGAGGGATCATCAGAACATATATATCCTTATCTAGTGAAAGTATATAAGAGGTGCGGTATTATATTCTAGTCATTCTTACGAAAGCTTTTGATCCGACAGGATGCATTTCTTAACCAGTGCGTCTCATGGTTGTTGTATAATCCGAACTATATCTTTTCAATGTTCCCAACTCAAGTTAGTGGTGCTGTAATATGCAAATTACGTATTATCCATCCACTGCTCGATTACCAATACGATTCACCTTAGAGTTTAAGTAAACTGGTTCAGTGGGACTTTTACCATCGATCCCTGCGACACTCCATTTATACTTGAAAGTGAAACTTTTATCAGAAGACGGAAGCGATCTACCTACATCCGATGATCATGTCGTTTACACTGAGAGTAACTTCCTGTATACCGCTTTCAGCCAGCTGGAAATATTCCTTAATGAAACACCTGTTAATTCAGCTACAGCCTTATACCCCCTTTCAAAAAGTTAAAAATCTTTTAACTTTAGTGAAGATGCGAAACAATCCCACTTGCAATCCTGTGGTTCTACAGCTTTAAAGATGTAGATAAGCATATTGACAGGGCTGCGAAATCTCCAAATAACACATGAATTTTACGGTCGACTAATGGGGGATCTACTTAATCAGGAGCGTCTTCTACTCCCAGGTGTGGAACTTAAGTTGAAATTGACTAGGGCTGCTCCACAGTTTGCATTGAAAGTAAGCATAAAGCGTGGGCAACGAGTTTCTCTCCCACCCCAATTTCAAATTGCTGAGACCTATATTTATGTACGCAAAGTGAAACTCACTGCTAAACACCTTGAAATTGAAAAATCACTTCTTTCCTCAACCGCAATGTACCCTTGATACGCGTGAGACCAAGGATTTTAGCCTTTACAACTGGTTGTATCAATATTAACATCCCAACATTGTTAATCCCTCTCTCTTGAAAGTTGTAGTAGGTATGCTTGAGCATACAGCTTGTAACAGCAAGTATAAAAAGCCGTCTTTAAATTCCAGCATTCAATTAAAACGGATCATCTTCAAGTCGATTGGGATTTTCCACGGTTAGGCGAGTTACGAAACGGTCTTAGCACACATTCCCTAAAGGTCGCTGTGCTCTCTGTCCTTTTCTACGACATGATAGTCAAAACTGTGCAGTGTAGTGAACAGGAACGGGTATTACACTACAAGATTACGTTGAAAATTCTAATTTATATGCTTATGAACTAACAGCGACCTTTCTTGTCAGCCTCGTACTCATTAAGGTCGCTGTAACGAGTGACAATTAGGATTGAATTTAATTTGCTTTCGAGCTTACAGGTTCTCGTTCTATCATGGTCTATATGGAATTACCAGAGTCTCATTGAACTAGAGCAGGGTTAAACGTGCTGTCTAAGTGCGGCTAACTCATGAAACGGGCTGACTGGCCGGTGTTACTGCGCAGTAAAGGAGTCAAGCATAACATAGCCAGTAATTGGAATGTAGAGATATAAAAATAAGAAGTAAACGGGAGGGTTTGATTGTAACACTGATCTCACATAGAGGAAGACTGCTAGGGACCATTGGCTGTACTGTAAATAATCTTGATGAACTGGTAGAGTGATTCTAGTTGAATTCACTTCATCAATCGACGTTATATTCAGCCCCTTATATAAAGCAATTCCTAAGAACAATATATCTCGAGCTCATGAAAACTTAACGTTTTCCGATACATATCATACTCGTTTCACAGATTATGTGGACTTCTACGGTCCGTTTACCTTTTTATACGAGACGAATTGCTTAAAAAGCGCGCCTCTTGAGATGTTCTCGTTAATTATTCTCACGCTGGAATCCTATACTCATACGATTTTATTCTTGTTAGGCTGAATATTCTAACAATGATGTAATTTACTCATAAAGAATATTTTTTTATAATAGTTCGTTGTTCAAGTGTAATGGATTGCCTCCTCGTATACATCTATTTTAAAAGAACTATAGCGTATAATAATATTTCCTGTATATATTAATAGATTTAAGACATTGTTCTTGCTAAAAGTTGCTATTGTAAACTTTTAAAGAGTACTAGTTTAACCCTTTACGCGCATTCCTGAGCCGATTGTTGCCTATTAGGCTTAAAATACACACCCTTAGGGCTAAAATCTTTCGTATAAAACTCTTGACGTTGAGGTATATTTAGTCAGAGTGTTTCAAGGGATTCCTCGTAGTAGATGTGAATTTACATAGCACTCTAATGTATATAATAATGTTTTATATATTATATAATATATATATATTAATATTATATATATATATAGTATCTATATAATATGATATATATAATTATATAATATAATTTTATATACTATATATATAATATAATATAATATATATCTATATATATATAATTATTATTATTATCATATTTATATTACATTTCTGTTCCGTGTTTTTACGTTTGGTGGAAAGATTTTAAGAAGAAAACGGAAATATGTCTGCAAATAATCAAAAACGTGGCTTAAAACGTACTTTCAGTGGAGATGACGAAACTGTATCAGAAACCGTACTAGTGGAAGTAGTCGAAGAGGTGGAACTAGTGGAAGCTGTGCGAGCCTATGAAAATGCAGTCGAAGATGATGATGGTCAAAGACAGAATACAGCCATGCCGTGCAAAAGGGTGAGTGTCGATAAATTATTATTATTATTATTTTATATTATTATTATTTATTATATTATTATTATAATATATATATAATATATATAGTATATTATTAATAGTATTATATATATATATATATATATATACTATATATTATATAGTTATAATATATTATATATATATATATATTTATAATATTATATATATATATATATATATATATATTATAATTCACCTTTATTTGCAGCGTAAGGTGCTTAGACATAATGAGAACGAAATACCACGTACTGTATCAGGGAACACTGACGGAGTCGATCTTGATATATCTACGGATAATGATGAGGAATATGTGCGAGCGCTACTTGAATCTGAGAGAAAGATGAACTTATTTCTTAATCCTCAAGCTACTGATAATAGGATTCGACCTAGAGTAAGTTTCTTAAGCGTTTTTATATTCATAGACGTTATTACAATAGATATGCTTTTAAATATATATACTTATAATACTATTTCATTACAGTGTGGTAATGTTGAAACCGTCAAAGGTCAATGTGCCAACAAAGTCGGAGGTGGACGGAATGCAATTAGTCCTGTTAAGAGAAGGCTTATATCCAAGCTCGAACGCCGTAAGCTTCAACGGAATAATGAGGAACGAGACAGAACAGAAGCATTAGTCAGTGCTGTGGAAGAAGCGAACACTGCACAGTCTACTGCAGGCTGCATTTCTACAAACCGGTCCAATGACGAGGGAAATCAAGGAATGGTAGACATTTCATACACCGATTTTCCGTATATATCGTCTATATACATCGTACATTTAGGTTTTATCCATTTACATACATGTTTTTTCTTCCTTCTATAGATTACACGTAGGAAACTCGCAGTCCTAATAAGAAGAGGTTGATCTCGAAACTTGAACGTCGCAGACTTCGTCGTATCGTAGAAGCCCAAAACCAAACGGAGTCAACAGGTCGTGATGCCGTAGATGGTAAATCCAATCCAAGCGAAACACACCGGGCCGCCTCAGGTGCTTGCTACCTCTCAACGCTGAACTCGGAAAAAACAAGGCGAGGAGCATATTTTCAAATTCTGAATACGTATATACTACCTATAACAATCTACATCTTACTTACAACGTTTCCTAGTTTTTCTCTCTTTCAACAGAAATCATGCGCTGGAGTGCGTCAACAATCATGACTTAATACTTGGTGTAATCTCCAAATACACGTGGCAGCTACCCCGTTCCCGTTATCTAAAGCGAAGATCCGACTGGAATCGTCGGTAGATTACATCTATTATTTCTATATATTACTCGAAAATTATTACTGAAAAATATTTGTTACCTAATAGTATTACACAATTGTTTTTGAATTTTCATTCTTTCCAGAAAAATGCAGAAACAGAAAGGGAATCCCTGGACGAATTGTAGATGACGGGGCTGTTGCGGGTCCCCTTCACGCGTAGAGGTGTTCATGGACGATGAGGAGAGGGAGGTTGATGAACCACCTAGCGCCTTCTCGACAGAAGTGTTGAATGGTACACGTGGAAGGATCTACGCGTACCTGCAGGGATTATCGATAACCAACCGCTTCGAGTACGTATCGACACCAACCGGTCTTTTCTAACGGCCCGAGACATTAACGATGTACTAGTAGCTGTCATACACAGCGTGATAGAACAGGTAAGAAGAGTAGTCATATCGGGAATATACCCTCCGGGCAGGTTTCCTTTTTACGGATAGGAATGGGGCAATTCCATTACGAATCCTCCTGAAATGAGATCCGCGACAAGATCTCGCCAGTATCATGTCTGTGGCCCGTTTCCTAGAGGCTCTTTCAGGTCTGGTGACAAAGGCCATGTTGGAATCGATGTTCATTGGTAGATGTCCAGATATGTCTAATCCAGAGGGTAACTGCCCAATTGGACCCATATCTCTGTGACTTTATACAGCCCCCTACGTCCATATAAGACACTAAGTATATAGACACAACAAATAGGAATCAAACCAGTGTGGGATGCGAGTTCCAGGGCTATATGCGCATGCTATAGGCTCCACAGCTCATAGTACCTAAAAGCAGGCGAAGATGCCCTAAATGCATACTTTACACCTCAGAATCTACATAAAATAGGTGGACAGATCGCAATTCGCTGCGGACTGACTTATGAAGTACCCCTAAAGGCAGATGATTTTGCAGTAAATAGAGGAAAAAATTAGGTTGCCGTATATTTGTTTTTGATCTAAGATAGCATGACAAATCTCGAGATAGTGTTTAGAACCATGAAACAGATATGAGACTTACCTCTTTTTGAATAGGGATGACGCCAGAAGAAACCATTATTATTATCCTTTTCCAGGAGTATTCCATCAAGATTACGCTCTAGGTAGTGTGAAGTTCCTGAGAATCGCTGGTCCTGTTTCTGTCATCAGATCCTGTATTTCACAACGATATTTACATACTCATTACAAAACGAATGCGACTGAATACAGATGTGGCAATGCTTAACTTATAAAGTACAGCTTGCCGGGGGATGACATCTAGCGCTTTTAAACACTGCGATAAATGCAATCGTGATTTCTATAATGAGGCTTGTCTTAAATTGCATGAAGACCTCACATGCAAATACCTTAACGTGTGTACATTATGTGACAGTGAGATAGTAGCTGATAAAGGGGGCGATCACCGACATGACTGCATGCATATTCAGTGTGGGATATGCAGAGAGAAGTATGGAATAGAAGGCGATAATCACTCAGTGTTTATGAAAAAATCATTAGGTTCCATAGCAGATGAGTCTTCGCCAAGGCGTAGCCACCTTCACGTTTTATTATTGATATTCGAATAACCTATCATCCATAATAGCGGAAGAGGAATGGAGGCCGATAAAACGGATATGCTCCTATATTGCTAGTGATTAATGCTAGTATGCAATAATCCCGGGGAGAAGGACTAGAAATTCATCACCATGGTAAGACTTGCGATACTGCCCCAACTGAAATATTCAAGCGAATTTGGAACCAACGGAGAGTATGAGAAGTGTCTGGTCGATCTATTTCTCACTATATTTCAGAATTTGCTGAAAAACAAAGTCAACATACTAGTTGCAGCCATAATGGCGGTAAGTTTCATCGACAATCAGTTTTGGTTACACTAAACTGCTGCCAGACCTACCGTCTTTCCATAGCCTCCACCCTGGAACGTGAAAACCAAATAATAACTATGACAGCTAACCACAATATCCAGTTTAAGGACACGTTAATGTTTATGCCCTGTGCACTGAAAAAACTACCTAAGTGCATGGGTATTACAGGTGAGCTTTCTAAAGGATTCTTTCCTTACCGTTTTCTTACCCTCGAGAATATAAATTACAAGAGTAAAATTCCGGATAAGGAAACCTTTGAGACACATCGTATGTCCGATAGTGAAAAGGCTGATTTTGAGCGTTGGTATCAAACATTTAACAATAAGGACTATGATATCATGAAGGAATGTATTTCTTATTGTGAACAGGATGTTAATATTCTTCGTCAATCCTTCGAGAATTATTCAGGGGTATCTTCCTTAAGGATCATAAAGTTGACTGTCTACTTTATTGTTCTACCATTGCCGCATTATCGTTCATGATATATAAAATGCACTATATGCCTGAAAATACTCTGGCCCATATAGGACGTACTGATGACTCAAACTACTCGTATGATGGTGTGAAATGGCTTACGTTCATGGAGATGTATAGGGGTCGACGAATCGAACATGCAAGGAATGGTGGCGAACGCAAGTTTAAAATCAAAAACAGGTACCTAAAGCCCGACGGCTACGTTGAAATTCCAGCTGAAGACCATGTGCCCTTTGACATTAATGAGTTCTTAGCTTCCCGTCAACTCAACGTCAATGAACAAACGATAGAACTGAATAACAGACGACCCCCTCCTCCAACTGGAACAACCATGAAGAAGATTGCTGCTTTCCACGGTGTGTGTCTTGGCATGGCCATGCAAGCATGCGGAGGTTTAGAAGTCGCATGGCTGTCAAGTCTGAGCGGTAACAGTAAGACCATGAGAACAGAGCGATTACAAGGCACAAGGTTTACGAAGTAATTAGAAATGGGGACTGCGAATGGACGAAAATGAAAAAAGAGTGTGAGGTCACTGTTGTAAACACCAACGACGAAACACGAACTGAGAAGTTAGGAAGATACGTCCAATCAATTGGAAATGAACTTGCAAATGCGAAACTAGAGGTAGGTGACTGCTTGATCGGTGGCGTTACAAGAGCCTTCGTCTATTACTTCCGACAGGCGTTCAATTGAAGTATCCTAGACTTCACATCACTTGTATCCTTTGTCCAGAAAACAAACCCTTCAGCCGTACACCACGAAAGCCTGTAGGTAGGGAATCTTCCTCTCAATAGAAAAGTTCGTCCAAGAAATGATACACTTATTTTCGGCCTCTGTATGTTCGGTATAACCTCCTAAGAATCTGTACACCCCTGTCCTGCCTGCGCGATATGACAATCGGTTAATATTTTCAACTTGTAGATATCATGCAGCGCATGTGGTTACTGAAGGCAATGCAGGCAATGTGGACAACAACGTATGTTAAATAGGACGTATACTGGAAGTCCAGAGTTGGATTAGTCTTGAAAGAAAGGCTATGGATCAAAAGATCCATGAAAAGTAAGTGTGATTTACACGCTTCAAATGAATATTCGGCAATACATGAAAAATATTCTGAATTATGGAAAACTGAGGCTTCGGGGTTGCCAGATGGAATAACGCGATTAATAGATCGTGAAGAATTATTTCAATAACCTGCAAGATTTCAGGATATCTGAGGCGTAACACTTGATCAGACATATTAAAAATAATGCCTGGAATGCGTTATATAGCTAAATGCTACTCCTCAATTCATTATGGGGAACTCGCTCACGTATTCCCAGATGAAGCAATAGTCTGCACGAGTTAAACGCCAGGTCTGGAATTAATGAAGAGAGGCTGATTAAGGTTAAGAAATAAGTCATTGTAGCGCATGAAAAACATATAGCGAGTCACACATACTTATGACTTCACTAATAAAACGGGCAAAGGCTACAAATGTGCTGTTGAATCTTTTACCACAGCTATCAAGGGTAGAATTTATACGAATCTCCCTCGATTCTCTAGGTCACGTGTACTTTACTGTGACAGCCGACAGCTGTGTTTTCACAGCCCGTAAAGGTCAATATATTCCTGATACTGGAAAATTCTTAGGAAACCTGACGGATGAGATAGGACCCGGGGATATAGCTGATAGTTTCGTGTGCACTGGACTACAATCCTGTGCCAGTTCGAATAAAAGAAGAATGATTGAGTTTTGGCTGTTCATAACTTGAAGCAAAGCTTAACGTTGAACAAGGACCTTGAGCACATATAATTCAAGGCAATGGCGAAGATTAACCTCTGATGATGATTAAGGATGATGGAAACCAAGATCGTGATATGACTGGTCTCTTTAAATCAGGATAATACTTCTCAACATTGATTAATTGGATCAAGACGTAACGCATTAGCTGT
>JABUQX010096902.1:0-5000 GCA_015478945.1 Trachelipus rathkii
TCAGATCAATTCCTTCATATGCAGCCTCATTCAAAGAGGGAGAAAGTTTGTTAAGTTTGAAGCTACAATTGAGAACAGGTCTGACTTTTGTTGTGACTTGTATGTCTGTTTTGACAACCGCACGATGAGGAATAAATATGTAGTCATGAATTTGATTAGGATTGACTTCTATCTTTTCAAGGATGTTATCTTGAAGTTGTTGTTGAAAAACAGCATTGTATTCACTAAGTAAGTTTTTGGCTTTGAGTGATTGAATGACCCTATCCATTACCCTTAAAGAAATATGGTAGTTGGATGGTACCTGAGTAATTTTATCCTGATGCCAAGGAAGAGACACATGGTATTTACCATCTTTAAATATGATGTTATCAACAAATTGTTTTACCATGTCTTGATCATAGGACGTTATGTGTTTGTCATTTGAAGGTATGCCTATCGATTCTAAAGAGAACATATTTTGAACTCCATGTTCAACATCTGAATCCGTTAAAATTTGTTCATATGGATCATAGTAAGATTTGATAGGGTTTATTATTGTGTTTATCATAGTTTCACTGAAAATGTTGGACACCTTAGTGTCACTAATATTTGAAAAATCATTTGCACTGTCATCATTATCATCAAAACGATATGGTTTATACATTTGAGAGAGTTGACTATAATATAAAAAATTTTCAACATTTCCCATTAAAATTAATTTATTGTTAACCATGAAACAATTACCATTCATGCAGTTTATTAATTTGAGTGAAGGGAAGTATTGAATGACATCAATTCCCAACAAACATTGAATTTCAAAAGTATGATCTGAGGCTAACTCATTTTTATTTAAGTTATAATCTGCAAATGCATACCCTAAACGTTTTAAATTCTGTACAGCTATATTTACACCTTTTACAGAATAATCTAAATTTAAATTATTATCAATTAACATAGGCATGCTAATGGCTTTCTGCTGTTCTATTTTTAATGCCAAGTTTATTTGCTGTAAAGATCTCTGTTGAGATCCAATGAAAGTATGAATGTCATATTGTATTGTATTTAGCTCATGGCAATCTTCATACATCTCTTTTGCAAGTTTACCAGAGATATACGACCTCATACTACCAGTATCCAATATGCAAGTTATTGCCTTTATTTTATTGCCCTTTACTATATTTATTGTCATAGTAGGCAATAAATATATTTGATCTGATCTCTGATGATAATTTAGGCACAAATTGTTGATGGTAGAACTCTGTGCAGGCTTAGTCTTAGGGCACAATGCTGCAAGTGTGAGCATGTTCATTGCAAAAAATAACAAGGATATTCAAATTACTTTGGCACCTAGGCATTATTTGGTTATGTCCTAAAACTGAACAATATACTACAAATGGTTATAAATTGCTAACGCTCTCTAGCTCGGTCTGCATAGGTTATGTATTTACCACATCTCAACATACTATGTCCCTTCACTTGGCAAAACTTACATAAGCTAAGATTGTAATTATTTACAGAGGAAATGTTATTTGATTTGGTATCACCATCAACATGACTTATTATTATATATTATATTATTATTTATTGATTATTAATTATTATTATTTTATAATTATGTTATTATTATTATTATTATTATTATATTATATTCATATATATTATTATTATTATTATTGTCACTCTTATTCTTAATCCTAGTTTTATTTACAGTATCACTATTATGACCGGTGAAAAAATTCTGCAAGCTTCCTTCATTTTTAGAGTCTGTCCTATGTTTGTCCTTTTTAGGACAACCATCATCTACCTTAAGGTAATCTGTCCTTTGTCTGTCCTTCATTTTGGGCTTGACAGACGATGCATTTTTATGCTTTTTTGATGTTAAGCATAAAGTTTTAATGACTTCATTATAGTTATCAAATATGTCAGTTAATGAAGGATAATTATTATCAATTTTATAAATAAGTTCCCTTTTAAATGCAATGGGCAAGTTTTTAAACATGATATAACTCATTAACTTATTTCCTGCAGAATTTTGAACCAAAAAGTCATAACCATGATTTTTAAGTTCATGGATGTAAGTCTTGACATCATTTAATGAACATCTTCGATTTAAAATTCCTACATATAACAATATCCCAAATTAACCATTAATATTTGTCAAATATCATTAACAACGACTATCTATATTAGAAACTCCTTTTTTCTATATTCCAACGCTATTTGATAGTTGTTATCTACATACTGCAGATGGCCTATCAATTTCGACGCATAACCTTTCAAATATGAATTAAGGTAGGCTAACTTATTAGCATCACTATACGTTTTAAGGCCTATTACATTTTGAAACTGATTAAAAAATTGTGAAAACTGCAATCTATCATCAGCGCTACCCTCGAAAGTCATACACTTTAACGAAATAGGCTTAGGTTCATTGAAATTACACTTATTCAAAGCGTCAATAAACATGTGAGTGGAATCGTGAAAACTGCTAATATCGTTAGCCCCATTTGGATTGAAAATTTCAAATGGGTCAAGGGACGCTTCGATATCGAAATAGTAGCCAACCTGCCCTTCAACTTCGTTTTGAAAATAACTATTGTCAAGGTTTTCAATATCATATTCATCGAATAATTTTAGGATTTTATTATCTGTTACCTTTATAGCATCCAACAAAGAGTTAATAGTTTCTTTTTGTTTAAGAAATAGAGTGTTAGTTAATTTATTTTCATCTTTGAACGCTGTTAATTTTTTAATAATTATAGTGATACGTGCCTTTTTTCCAGCTCGTTCTCTGACGATTCTGGCAACCAAGTCTTTGCATTGAGCAACTGCCTCATCAGACATAATTGATATTTACAAAATTATATAACTATAATACCAAAATTAACAATTAATCCGATATGAATAATTACTGAGCAAATATATTAAATTATTACTATATATAATCAGCAATAATAATAATTGAAAGCTTGAATTTAAAAAACTTAACTAATTATTTATTTACAAAGATAAATGCAGTACGCCATGCGTCTAAAACAATGTCAGAACAGAAGCAAGATCAACGGTGATCAGAAGACCCTTTGGAAAAAAAACAAAATCGAGGATTGAAATGAAGATTAAAGCTGGAATTTTCTTATAGCTTACGAGGCAAACCTTATATGCCAACGATGAAATATAAACATGAAATTTACGCACAGCACATTTTTTATTCTACTTCGAGTGTACTCAGGTTTAGCTTAATGATTTTATCATAATACCGCGCAATAAACGCATACAAATATTGAATTTGCGCACACGAAATAATAATTATAGGCGGGGTGACATCTGTAAAAAAAAAATTAATGCCACTCGTGAACGCACATATAAATAGGCGTATATACGTGGAATAAAATCTACGTAAGTTTGAATATATAACGCACGATATAGAATAAGGCGTATACGTTGGAATATAGGCGTATAGTAAGTTTGAACTACGCACGATAATATAGCGCACACTTACGCTTGAAATATATTAGACAAATTTTTGATGTTGGGACATCCAAATTCTTCAACATGGGTTTCTTATCATGCAAATCTTGGTTTGCTGTCACCAGAACAAGAGCAACCTTTACATGATTTTGACCAACATATGCGAAATTTATACCACCCAAAGGTAATATATCTAACGCATACATTGGGTAGAAGCTATTGCGAAACCAAGAGGTGCGCTCTTTACTGTAATTATAACCTTTAATGTAAATTATCACTTAATAAATAAATAAATAAATACTAAACCTTTAATTTGAATACACACCTTATTATGCACACGAAGATCTTTAAATATATGTGATAATATACCCATGTGGTCTCTAATATAATGATTAAAATTGTACTGGCCAACACAAAATTAAACCTAATTATATCAGCTACCTGAATATACCTCACATTCGTAGATGCAAAATGTTCGGCAGACCTCAGTTTAAGTCTAAGCTTTAGACTAAGATGATAAAATGAAGATCTTACATAAATTCTGAAGTAGTTTTGCCCACAATAAACTTATAATTAAATCAAACTTTCAAAAGGTGGAGCCTGATTCGCTAATTATAATATTTCATATTAACATTAAGTTTTTAATTTAAAGTTAATAAAATATTTACAATTTAAGATTCACTTTGACTTAATTAATTTAAAGAAAATCACCACTTTAAACGATGATTAATTTGCCATATAATAAAAATGGACTTATTATTGTAACAAACTTTGACAAATATAAATTAATCAGGATTCACAAATTTACACGTCCATCACTTTCAAGAATTACGAAAAAGTAAAAACTGACTGTCCAAAGGTGGAAAGCTGCGCGGACAGCTTAGTTGGTTTGCGTTTGAATAAGTAATATTTATGACGTGTAGCATTACTACAAAACATTTTTAACGATGATACGAATGGATTCACTAATTATTATAAATGTTTTATATAAAATGATGAGTCGGAAAATATAATTTTATTAATATATATATATATATATATATATATATATATATATATATATATATATATATTATATATATAATATATATAAATATATATATATATAATATATATTATATATATATATCTATCGGCCAAAAGGACTTGTTAATAAAATATATATATATATATATATATATATATACTATATATTTGGATAATATGGAGGGAGAGAAACAAATCGCAATGATATGATACATGTCTTTGATAGATATATGTTAAACATATAATACAACTATGAATAAAGAGTAATATGGGACAACAATGAATGTAATAGAAGGAATGGGTTTAGTTAATGTAAACATACCTACGATGGTAGTAACTTTCTCTTCGTAGACGCTCCAACAATAGTCGGCCATCATATTGATATCCCACTTGCCCTGGTAACGTTCTTCCATGAACTTTAGATCTTGATGGAAGCGTTCACCTTGCTCATCACTAACATCGCCTAGGTTATCCGGAAATTTTCTTAGGTGAGAATGTAAATAGTGCAAACTTTATATTCATTCTAC
>JABUQX010096902.1:15000-17500 GCA_015478945.1 Trachelipus rathkii
CAAGGAAGGCCACGAATGGAATTGGATAATTGGAAGTAAACTCCCCATGCATCGTGGTCTGGTTAGGGGAAGAGATTATCAGCAAGGAGTTGACTCGCAATGCGTACGAAAAAGTGTTCGTTCATTTGTTAGGAAGCACTAGGAACTCATCTTGAGAAGTGATGCTGTTGCTGTTCAGGAATTACAACTGACCTGACAATGAAAACCCAACAGTTTTAAAGAAGAGATCCACCCTTCTTGATCTTCCTTTAGTGATGCAGGTACTGTTGCTCCACTTTTCAGGGAATGGATACACTACTTGAAAGCGGAAAAGTATTCTTCTTCGTGTGTGATCTTTCATCCGCAATCAAAGGAAAAGTAAGACGAATAAAGAAGGTTTTGCCTAAATGCCGACATAAGTTATTAATTAATAACTAAATTGCTAGTTCTAAAAAAATTTACCTTTACAGATACAGCATCCTGGTTGGGAACTCGCACTATTATTTGGGGCTGGATTGACTGATGTAATCTCATCCCCTGGTGCCCCTACCCCTCCTTTAGAAGGCCCAGCTTTGGCTCAACTTTCTGAAGACTTTATTACTCTCCTTACAAACTTCGCAAAATCTGGGTGAGTATTGGTAAGTGGGACAAGAACCCAATTGTCGTTAAACTAACGAAGCGGAAATTGCACTCAAGAACTTTCTGATAAACCTTCAATTTTTAATTTAAAGAGTTTTAATTTGACAAAGTTGAGAATAGGAAATGTTAGACGAGCAGCTGAGAAAATCGTTAATGATTGGGAGGCAGATTTGTAGAAGTTGATCGAGATGTTTCAGTAAGACATACATACATAATACATACTACATACATACATACATTTATATATATATATTATATAATATATATACTATATATATATATATATATATATATAATATATATAGTATATATATATATATATATATATATATATAATATATATATATTAGTTATATATTATATATAGTTAATATATATATATATATATATATATATTAATATATATTATATATATATTATATATATATATATATATATATTATATATATCATATAATATATTATATATATATATATAATAATATATATATATATATAATTATATATATATATATATAGTTATATACTGCAAATATTTGAAGTTGTAAATATAAGTTGGTTATTAATTTTTGGGAAAAGAATTTCTCTTGTTTGTCATTATATTAATTACAAAATAATGAAGACCAGGATTAGTTTCATTATTAAGTCTCGTTTTGATTAAATAACATTTACAGTATGTCGCTCCCTCGGCCAACAAAAGACGCACCACGTAACACCTAGAACACACACAACACCACACACACACACACACACACACACACACACACACAAAACACCCACACACACACACACACTACACACACCACATATATATATATATATATATAATATATATATTAAATATATATATATATATAAATATATATATATATATTATATATATATATATATATATAATAATATATATAATATAATATATATATATATATATAATATAGGCAGTTTTTTATGTAAGCGACACCATTAGTTTTGTTGCCATTTTTCTAAAGTTGGATTGGCAGTCATTTGACTCGATTATCATGATACAGTGCAGCCGAAAATTTTTCTGCAACTATTTAGAAGAACGAATTTATGATAGTATGTTAAGGAAAATATTTGTTTTTTTCAATTTAAGGGAACGAGTGGGTGCCAATCACAGCAATCACATAATTTTAATGTTTTTTATGTACAGGGACCATTTTTACTTTGTCGCCACTTTTTTCCTTAAGCGTTTGTCGTCAATTTGTCATTGATTAATTATTAATGTGTGAACACCGAAAGTTCAATTATGTAGCTATTTTTAAAAAGAGGGAGTTTATATCTAGTCCGTAGAAAAAAATGTGTGTTCATGAAATTAGGGTACGAGGGGAGCAATCACCTCCCACATAATTTGACATTTTTTCTGTCTGATATCGTGCCTTTGATGTTTTTAATCACTAGGCACTTTGTTGATTTATTTATTAAACTCGTCATACTGATGCAATAATATCCTCGGCGTACTTCTACGCTTATGGCATAGTATTGCCTTACAGGCAAAATAAATAAAAATAAACCACTCTGCAATCTTTCTTTCTTTACATACCACTTCTACTATGCTTCACACAATTGCATAAATATTCACTCTACATTTTTAGAATTTCGCCAGGCTAATGCAACTTTGGAAGATGCTTCTGAGGCGGAAATCAAATATTGCTTCTAATTACTCTCCTCTTCAATCAATCAATTTTTGGGAGTTGTCCCTCCTGATTATTCCAATAGATGTAAAGAACTTTTTTTTTTTTTTTTTTTTTTTTTTTTTTTTTTTTTTTTTTTTTTTAGCAGATAAACACCACGCACCTACTCACGAGCAGAGCCCTAATTTAGGAAGGGGTGTACTCAAACGAAGTAAGCCCAAAGAGAGAATA
>JABUQX010096902.1:22500-27500 GCA_015478945.1 Trachelipus rathkii
GACCACGATGAGCTTAAAGGAGCATCCACCCACCACCACCACTACTATGTAAAAGTTGTCTATTTTTTTCGGATGACGGGATGTCCAATTTAACATTGGGCTGAGCCCCATTTAAGCCTCCTTACCTAAAATGATTTTTTTTTTAAGTTTCAGCCAACATTCTATGCGAAATTAAAGGCAACCTGGAGATATTCTGCCAACATTAGCAACTGTTTTGTTTGCGTTCTTTTTATAGTCATTTTTTTGTACTTTATATTTTTTGAAAAACCTGTTTTTAGAAATATCGAATTCCATCTCCTACAAGTTTTTTTTTCTAAATTACCTAAACTTGAACAATACATAGATGGGTCCATTACCTACAAAATTCATACAGATTTAGGGTGAATTTTGATCTCATCGGCAAACTTGCTTAAAATAATTTCAAATACTCACTTTTGGTTCTTAAAACAATGAAAATACGATACTTTTTTTTTTCTGGTCAGGGAGAATCAGGATGAAATTTTTCCAGTTTTTCATGTAGTCGGGGGACGATACATATTTCTTGTCAAGTTATTGTTTGTGTATTGCAATAGTTTTTACATACATTCTCCAAACAATTTTTTTTTTTTTAAAAATTGAAGTTTTAACCACTATATTTTTGAGTATACAAAAACAATTATCTAAGTAAAAAGGGTGTATCTCGCCCGACTCGGATGAGTAGAAAAAAACTATCTCAATATTTCACTTTTTTTTTAAAAAAAAGTGAAATATTGAGATTTCTTTTTTCAACCTCACGACGATCAACATCAAATCTTCAGGGCGTATATAGTCGGGCGAGATACATCGTTTTTACTTATATAATTAATTTGTACACATCAAAAGAAAATATTTTTTAAAAATTTGCTATTTATTTTTATTTTTTTGAGAATGTTACAAGGTACAAAGCCAAAAGCGTTTCACGTTCAAAAGGAGGATCTATATAGCAAAGGTGGTATTTCCTCTCCGACTAAAAAAGCCCTGAAAGTTTCATCCTAGTCCCTTGACAAAAAATTATCGCCAATTTTTTCTCATTTTCAAAACCAAAATAAAGTAGATTTTGAATTTCGACCATTGCTGAGATCTGGGTTCAAAAAATCAAACAAAAAATGTGCATCTTATACGGAATGGATTCCATCTATGTATAGTCCAAGTTTAAAGTCATTCGAAAAAAATTGTAGGTGAATCAAAAATATAAAAAACATGTTTTTCCAAAAAATGAAAATGCTAAAAAAAGCTATAGAGCAAGAAATACCTGAAAAAGCCGTTTTGGAGGTTTCAGAAAAAGCTGCAGTTTGCTTTTTTCTCTATCAAAATTGATAAATATAAGAATTTTAAATGTTTATTTTTATTGTAGGGGCTAAATGGGGCTCAGCCCGAAGCTAAAATTGTACCCATTCCTGAAAAGAGATGTTGGTAAGGGTTTCACGATAAAATAACTGTCGTTTTCACATCGAAACTCTTTAATACTTTTAGAAAACATTTGCATTCATTTAAAAACACTTAGTCTTATGGGTACCACAAAATGCAGTTATTCAGTGAAAAAAGAATCTTTTTAAACATCGCTACGGAAAAAATTAATCGTACAGACAATTAGATGCGAGGAAGAAAAGAAGGAGGAAGAAAATCGATTAAGGAAATAGGAATTGTGGAGAACAATGAGCAAATGTATGTTGGCATATAGAATTATCCTACTATAGTTGACATTATGAGTAGGGCCATATATCCTCACAACACGTGTACAAACGATAGCAATTTCCCGTTGCCTTTAGGTATCGGGGGCTAATAAGGGGTAACATATTACTCAGGGAAGAATTAATAGCATGTAATCAGGAACTCATGGTAACCTCAGTGGACATTGGTAACAAGACCAAGAAATCAAGAAATGCATTAATTAATTTCTTTTGTTACCTCTTATTAAAAAAAAAGAATTATTTTATAATGCGTCAAAACTCTTTCTACACAGATATATCCCAAGTGCAACACAGTTTTCATTGTGCCTCATATATACAAAAAACCAAGCCTTTCGCTAAAACATAGGAAATATTTTTGTACTTATTTACGACGTCACTTGTCAAGGCTTAGCGAGGTGCTTATAGGAAAACAGCTCATGTAAGCTTGAGCTCGATTTAGCCATTTCAGAGGCTACCCAGGCCTCTCAGAATGGCTAAATCAAACCACGTTGATGATGTAGCCCGTCTATGAGGATTGAATTAATGGTTTTTCCAAACTATTTAAAGATATTTTTCCAAAGCAATGAACAGTCGTTTGTAAGTCATTACTTAGATTTCTGAGCATTTCAGATAACATTTATAAGTTCAGGCTATTAAGAAATGTGATGGTTGTAATGCCAGAGGGCAAGCACATTTTTTCAAACAGTTCAAAGCTGACCTTTGTTTTGAAACAAGGTTGCCGAGAATACGAGAGTTAAAACAATCTGTGAAAAAAAGTGGCGTAAAATAGGCATGATGTGTGCTACTTTTAAAGAAAATGTGCTACATACGCAATAGTAGCAGTAATTGGGCATAAAAGCTTTGCAGTGCATTTCTTTAAATAAAAGTGCATTGCAGATTTGAAATAGCAGATAAACGCCATTATTCACTCCAGTTTGACTGTAACTTCCAAAATTGGACTTACAAACCTTTCTAAAATACCTTCCAACTAAAGATTATTATTATTTTTTTTTTATAAAAAAGTAATAGATAATTACATTTCCAATTTTAGTTTTAGAAAAATGAAGATTCTGAGATTCCCGAAATGTTCGAATCTTCGCTGGAATTGGCAGCTCATATAAATATCGAAATAACAGTACCAAGAACAGTGGATCTTCAGAGGCATGGACCCTATCCATCTTTTGCAAACACGGAGACTTACGATCGACTATCAGTTTTTATACCATATTTAGAAGATGTGATTTCTTCCTTAGTTGAAGGTTTTCAACTTATCCAGACACAGTGTCATCTTTTCTTTATCTTACTCCAGCCATCTGTGGCGTTTCATTTAATAAAGATCAATCAGAATTCGAATTTTACAAAGACGACTTGATTCATTCCTACGATGAACTCTTCCTGGGAGAGTTCGAATTGAATTATGGAGACAAAAGTGGAAAGGATCTCAAGAAAAACCCTAAGTGCCCTAGCTATATTAAAGGAATACGCCGAATATTTGCTACTATATATAAACACAGTGTTGAAAATACTTGCTGCGCTTCCAATTTCTATATCTTCAGTTGGACGAAGCTTTTTAAAACTGAAAATTGTTTAAACGTATTTGAGGAACAGATGTGAAAAAAAGGCTGAATTGACTTGTTTTACTCCGTAATCATGAAGACTTAGATTTAGAAATCGCCAGCAATCAAGTCATCGACCTTATATCTGGATCTGGGAATGCAAAACGTTTGCAGCCTGATATGTAAAGTCTAGTCTAAAATTAAGACTATTTTGCTGATAATTATTGCTTTCCTACTATTTCATTCCTACAACAGCATGGTAATTGCGTAACCTGTAACTGGTTTTGTTAAGAACGCTAAAATTAAAAAAAGAAAGAAAAAAAAGAATAACTTTAAATAGTTCGTAAACAAAAGATAAAGAATATTACCCAAAGTTAAAATATTAATAAATAATATTTTATCTTTTAAATTTATATAATAATAAATTAAAATTTATGCAAAGTTGAAAATTTTTCCATCTTTACTAATTACATTAAGCATATCACACAGTTCTCTCTAGTACATTACATCTCACATGCAAATTTTAAGGGAAATCTACAAAATCTCAATATTCCCCATTACACATAAATTTTTATCATCCGTAATAATTTGCGGGACAGCAGAATTCAATTCCCCCCCTGAAAAAGAATCCTGTGTAGTGCTTTACTGGTGATTGTAATATAGCCAGAAGAGGGAGCAGCGTTACTAGAAGGGGAAAGAGAGCAGAACAATATTTAAGTGGACCTGTAAACTTTTCTCCGAATTTCGAAGTAACTTTTGAAGAGTAAAACAAATATAAAATTGTCATTACTCTCCCAAGCTTAACCCTGCCCATTCCCTCAAATACTGAAATCTCTACCAATACTTTTTTGGCTAATCTATGATTCAACATTTTAAAACAAGGTTTAAGAACACTCGGGTAAACAGAACAGTAAAAAGAACTATATAAACACTTAGTGAGACAATTTTCCAATGTCTTCACATTGAGTAACCCTGTAAAGTGTCTACTCCCGATGACTGTAAGAGTTGGTCTTCACGCACACGAAAGCTAGGCAAAGTCGCGAGAGGAAGCCGAGCTAATAATTAACTGCCTGGGGGCGTTTGCACGGAACACAGGGCGGCCTATTTTCTTTATAGTTTGTCGCATGCGTGTAAAATAGAACTTCCGACGAATAATAATCTACTAAATTCTAATTAATCATTTCTCATAATTTTACTTTTGTTTATTTTTTTATAATTTGATATCTTGATTAAGTAATAAACATTAGGTCTGTTACAATACTATAATAGTTTTTTTAAGCCTTAAATTGACATAAATTACCATTGACGGCAATTTAAAATTGCGCCTGAAAACCGTTTCATTTAATATATTTAATGGTTTTATCATCATATGTTTCTGTGAAACTAATTAAATACTGGGTATGTATATATATATATATATTATATATATATATATTATATATATAGTAATATATATATATACTATATATATATATATATATATATATTATATATATATATATATATATATATAATGGATATGTCTGTTGTCAGCCATAGTTTTATCCATATCGTTGCATGGATCCGAACACATTTCTAAAACGAAATAAAACTGTAATTAAAATTTAAAAAATTTAATAAAAAAAGAAAAAGAGATTGATATTTTTTAGGGCTTCACACCTAAGCTAACATAAATTACGAAATTTATTTCAGTTTATTTGATTATGTAGCTAAAGTTTGGGCAATTATGAATGTAGACGTCATGTACAAAATTTTA
>JABUQX010096902.1:40000-47148 GCA_015478945.1 Trachelipus rathkii
CATTTAGCAAAGAATGTAACCTTTAGTTTTGCTTTCCTTTCTTCCCTTCCTCTAGAATCTTCCGACAACACATCTGTCGCTACGCCTTCTGCTAAAGTTTAACTCTTCACTCAATCATTTGCCTCTAATTCCGCCTTAGACGATTTTGGATCCATTCCCACTTCTTCACCCCCACTAACTCACACACGCCTAATATTGTAATTTCTTCCAAACCTGTAACTTCTTTCTTAAAGTTTTCGAACCACTAATTTATCTTTTAAATATATTAATTATTGTTATTTCCCAAAGAACTGGGAAAATATAATTATAAAAAAATTTACAAAATGAGAAATTTTTATTTTATCTTGTTGTGACGTCACTCCTCGAAGGGATCGGGTTTAGCCTTTGTATCTATATATACATTATATATATATATATATATTAATATAATATATATTACTATATATATAATATATATATATATTATATATATATATATATAATATATATATATATATATATATATATATATATATAATATAAATATATATATATATATTTATATATATATATATATATATATATATATATTATATATAATAATATAGTATATATATAATATATATATATATATACTATATAGTATATATATATATATATATATATATATATATATATATATAATATATATATATATATATATAATATATATAAAGCTATAACACTAAAAAAATCCTAATTAAGAGCCTTTATAGGCTTAGGTCTGCTGCTGTTAAAATGGTAAACAACCTCAAAACTGAAGAATGTTTAATGATTTTTCATCGAAAATGAAACTCAAGAACGTCCTTCGATTTGGAAGAAAAACTTGCCAAATCTAACCTTTAGTTTTGCTTTCCTTTCTTCCCTTCCTCTAGAATCTTCCGACAACACATCTGTCGCTTCGCCTTACTGCTAAAGTTTAACTCATTCCACTCAAACATTGCCTCTAATTCCGCTTTAGACGATTTTGAATCTATTCCCACTCCTTCACCCCCTCCAACTCATACACGCCTAATAGTGTAATTTCTTCCAAACCTGTTATTTCTTCTCTTAATGAGATGAAGGCGTACGGTCCTGATGGTTATACTCCTGTGGTTTTCAAATCTTGTGCTTCCGAATTTGCTCCCTGCCTTGGTAAACTATTCTCTCTCTCTCTCTCCTCTCTCTCTCTCTCTCTCTCTCTCTCTCTCCTCTCTCTCTCTCTCTCTCTCTCTCTCTCTCTCTCTCTCTCTCTCTGCCTTGGTAAACTATTCCGTCTCTGCCTTTCAACTTCGCCCTTCCATTCTCTTCGACGTGCGCTTATTCAGCTTGTGCCAAAAGAGATACAACTCTCAACCCTTCAAGTATCGTCTTTTCTCTTTAACTTCTGTTCTTTTCAAGAATTTTGAATCTATCCTTATGAGGAAAATTTGGAAACATCTCAATTCTTCTAATTTTATCTCTGATCGCCTGTATGGCTTTCGTGAGAAAAGCTCAACTGGTGATCTTCATTCTCTTCTTTCTGATTTTTAGTCCTCTGCCTTTCGGTGAATCTTTCACTGTAGCGCTAAACATACCTCAAGCCTTCATTAGAGCCTGACAGAAAGATTTGATTTCTAAACTTCCTTCTTTCGGTATGTATACTTCTCTCTGTGAGCTTTTCCTTGATTTATTTTTCGATCGTTCTTTAACAGCTGTTATAGACAGCTGTCGTTCGTTCTTTTAATCTATAAATTGTGGTGTTCCTCAGGGTTCTATTCTATCCCCTCCTCTCTTTGCACTTTTCATTAATGACCTTCTCTCTATTACTTTTTCACTTATCTATTTCTATGCTGAAGACTCCAGCCTTTCAATATTCCTTTCATTTTGAAAGTCGTACCTCCCAACAACAATTTGCTTGGGCTAGAAGAGTATTCTTGAAGCAACTAACCTCTGATCTTTCTTGATTTCCAAGTGAGGCATTGAATACTTAACTGTTTTTAGTGCCTCATAAATTTAGTGCCACCATTTTTCTACGAGAAATAATCTTCCACACAACTATAACATCTTCGGAACCACGAACTCAAACATTCGTCTTTCCTTAATTTTCATGGTGATTCTTTTTCTCATTATCTTAATTGGAAGGATAATATTACTTCTACTTCTAAACAAGCTACTAAGAGGTTGATAGTTCTGAGACACCTTTAGTATTTCTTTACGCCACCCCAGTTGTTTGTTCTTTATAGAGGTGTCGTCGCCCATGAATGGAGTACGTATCACACTTCTGTGACTATTCCACCCACAGAGCTCTCCCTGAAAAGGTGGAGTCCAGGGATTTTCGTTTAATCAACTGTTCTTCTCTCCACCAACTCCCTCTTCCACTCCCTTTAAACCCGTAGAATTGTTGCATCACCTTTCTTAATTCTTCCTCATTTGGAATGGACATTCCATTTCTGAACTCTCCAGTCGCATATCTTCTCTGCACACTACACACACTCTAAACATTATCTCCAACTTACATTTTCACACTGACTAATAACGAATAATGGAATACCTTGAAGGTTCATCACTAACGGATTACCTAATGCCATTCCTCATTTCAATGTTATGGCTTAAAATCAATCTGCTTTGGCCTTTGTCGACCTTTAAATTGGATTTGGTTTTGGGATTTTCCTCTAACTCTGAAGAGGAGACGATATACACACAGACACACACAAACACACACACACACTTATATAAATTTTATATATATACATACATGATATATATATTATATATATATATATATATATATATATATATATATACACACACACAACATAATATATATATATATATATATATATTTATATATATATATTAGTGATGGGACGATCTCCAAATTTTCAAAACCGATGCCGATTCCGGATACCGATTACCAGTCAAAAGTGCGATTTCCGATTCCGATTCGATTCCAATTCTATATATAATATAGTATATATATATATATATAAATAAATATATTTAATTACTTATTAATATAATGAATAACTAAAATTTTATATATATATATATATATATATATATATATTATATATATATATAGGCTATATATATATATAATATATATATATGTGTATTTATATAAATATTTATATATATTTTATATATATATAAATATATAATATATATATATATTATATTATATATATTTTATATACATAACATTATATTATATAAAAATAAGATTACACACATATATATATGCTTAATTTTGCTAAATCAACTAATTTATAGATTATTTAAAACCTTAAAAATTTATGTTATAGAATTCTCTTATATAGAATTCTTTGCTAAAGAAATAATTAGTTAATTTACCTTTTATTTATTTAACAACTGATAAAATAATACAAATTTTAAAAAATTTACAATAAATGAAACATTGTATCATTTTTGTTTTTTGAAAAAAAAATCCCTTCTTTTAAATTTACTAAAAGAAGATCTTGAAGAAAAATTAATTCATTATTATTTGTAGTCAGAGCATGACTCTAAACGTATTGCAAAAACATTAACATTTCTCCCGTTTCTGAGTGCATTTCGATTTTTTTAGGAGAATAAATTTTGATCCTCAATTCTGAAGAGTCCTTTCCCTTTCCACGGAAAAGGGAGGGCGAGCTAAAATATTTCTAGCAAGGAAACCCAAATGCTGAAAGGTACCTTTATCGATGACCACCATTGTAAGGCGACTCCTGAATTTTTAATAGTTCATATTTTTTATATTCGGTTCATTTCTACTTTTTATAGCATCTTAATTTTTTCAATATAAGCGTCTCTTTTCTCCTTAGGGATGAGTTCTTTGCCTTGTTTTTAAGTCTTTTCTCTTTAAATTCCGAAAACAGCTTTCAAAACTGAAAGTTAAAACTATTATCATCAGTACATCAATTTTTCGCCCTATTTGTGATAAATGAGAAGAAACTGAAGATTGGTTTAAAGTAGTGGAAACTGTTTTCCTTCCTTTATCAACATATATCCTCGCACATCCATTGCTTAAGAATATCTTCTACTTTTTATTGTTTAATTCATCCTCAAGGAATGTAGTTCTAAAGCGTGTATCAAGATTTAGTAGCAGGCACAAGATTCTTATCAGTGAAGTAAATGCTGAATCTATTTTTTTGCTGAATTTTTTCCATGCTGATACTTAGACTCAGGTCCCTCAAATATTCTTTTTTCTGACTCTTCAAAAAAAATTGCAAAATCACTTTCATATTTAGGGATTATTGCGATGCCATTGATTCCTTGTGCTCAATAAATTTGACATTTCAACAAAAATTTTTAGAGTATTTTTAGTAATTTTTCGAGAACTTTCCGTTGTTTCTAAGCAATGCAGGTTTGAATGATCACTGCAATATGAAATGGGAGCCGTCTTTTTGTCGAAAATTTTTTGAAAAGCATTTATAATGTCTATTACATCTGGTTTGTACCATCCTGAATAAATCGTGCTGTGGTAAATTAAATCTAGTTTGATATTCTTCATACTTGGCAATAGCTTGAAGGAGTATAGTTAAAAGACCATGATTTGTTTGCATATGGATATATTTTTTTCACGTCTCTTTGTCCAAATATGGCATCATTGAGAACTAGTGTCAAAGAGTTAAAAAGCAAGCGTAATTCCTGGAATCCTGCTGTCTGTAACTCCTGCAGCCATTATAGGTGCGTTATCCCTTACTATAAGATGAATTTTATTAGCAGGAAATATTGAATTCTTCCATAACCTTTTGAAGACATTCACTTATATTAGATGCTGTGTGGAATACATGAAAAGGTGAAAATCGAAGGATAGCATTTATATTAAATAGTTCCAATTATTAAAGCCTACAAGCAAATATTTCACTGCTCACTTACAGTTCACGGGTATATTATAATTATCAAAACATATTACATAACATGATTAACCGAAACATTGCCAAATATCTGCCTCACCATGTTTGTCTGAAAATCCTAACATGATGTCTTAGGCTCTACGTAAAGATGCGCCGCTCAATCCAGTTTTCTTTAATTAATAGAATTAAGGAAGGAACTGAAACTAAAAATCAATACGGTAGACTTCGAAATATTGTCTTATGAAATTAATTCATAAAGATAGAATAAATTAGTTTTTTCAGAGTGTATACCAAAAGGAATCGGCTACAAATTTGCCTGATTTCCGCATTCCGGTATTCCTGAAAACAGCCGAGGTTCGTACCGGATTCCGATTAATGTCTCCATCGAGCTAAGCTATGTATATAAATATTAAATATATAACATATATAAATATATATAGTATTATATATATATATATAGTAATATATATAATATATATAATAATATGATATATATATATATAATAAATAATATATATATATAATTATATATATATAGTATATATTATATATAAATAATAATTATAAAAATATATATTATTATAAATATTTGCAGCGTTTAATGCATTTAACGCATCCACATTCTTAAATAAGAGGTATCTACCCGTGAGTGGGGTGACAGAGCTATGTAAAAATATATAATAGATATATATATAAGAAAATATATAAATATTAATATATTTATATATATATATAATATATATATATAAAATATATTATAAAAAAAGTAAAGTAAATATATAGTATAATATTAAATATATATATATATATATACATAGTATATATAGATAAAATAAACTCCTTGAGTGATTCTTCACTTACCAGGATTAGATCCCGGGCCTCGCGAACGGTATGCCGAAGCGTTTTACCACTCGACCACGACAAGCTTAAAAGATACGCAACTTAAACCTATTAAGAAAGTGCTCTATTCAATAGGAATAAGGACCGCTATGGCAGGACAGAATACCTCAGCCACGCATCCTCCGCTGCACTTTATTCATTAGGTTTAGGCTGGGCGTATCTTTTTAGCTTGTCGTGGTCCGAGTGCGAATAGCCACGCTTGGCATTACCGTTCGCGAGGGGCGGATCATAATCCTGCTGTAACGTGCAAAGAATTCAATCAAGGAGTTATTTATCTATAACAAGATTGAACTGCGGTAATTGCAAGTAATTTACACTATATATAGAGGAAAGAATAGATTAGTATATATATAAATATTATTAATATATAATATATATATATATATATATAGTATATATAATAGTATTTATATATATAGATATATATATTATATATATAATATATATACCACGATATATTAGTACTGCAATGATGCAAAGAGGATAAATGTATGATTTGACGAGAGCTGCGTAGAAAACGTATTTATATCGATATATGTTTGCTACGATAACATAGATCACGCAGCGATCGTTCATACATCCGTATAGCTATTCCGTCCTCTTCTACATATATCGAATAATGCTGTGCATATATATATTTTTATATAATATATGTGATTTATAATATATAAAGTCTATTATGTATGTATATATATTAAACTAATACGCAATAAACTTACTAATACTTATAATCTTACTAACTACTAGTTAATTACATTATAATATACTATCATCACTTAATAATGTATAAATTTATTTATAATATTATATTATAAATTATATTTTTTTTATATTATGTTTATATATATTATATTAAAAAAAAACACGCATTATATTATTATATATGAGGCACCTAATATATGAGCCAAGCTTAACCCCTGCATTTTTGTTTATTACTAGTAATTAATTTAGAAATATGTAATTAAGTAAAATAAAATATATAGAGATAATATAATACCAAATATTTTACTCTTTTTCCTCTAGCTACAATAAACATTATTATTATATACAGAGTTAAAAAGGATTACTACCGTGAAAATTTATTACTATCATATAATTATTAGATAGATATTATATATAATAGAATATAGATGAGTAATAGATAGATATAGAGTGAAGATAATGAATATAGATATATATATAGATAGTATATAGAATAATATTTATATATAATATATAGATGTATTTAAATATATATATTAATAATATATATAATATATAGATATATATGATAGATTATATTATATTAATTGGTGAGGTGAATTGACGGATAAATAATATATATATTTAATTAATTATATTATATTATATATATATATATAAATATATATTAGTATATATAGATATAGATAGTATGAGTAGTATAGGTATATA
>JABUQX010096903.1:0-12500 GCA_015478945.1 Trachelipus rathkii
ATGGCACTTGAAGCTGAAAGGGAAAAAGCTAAGCTTGAAGCTGAAAAGGAAAAAGCTAAGCTTGAAGCTGAAGCTGGAGTAGAAAAAGCTAAGGTCGAAGCTGAAGCTCAAAGAGTTAAGTTAGAGGCAGAGAAAGATGCAAGAGAAGCAGAAGAGAGAATGTTGCAGATGAAGCTAGATGCTGACGATAGACAACGTCAACATGACGCAACAATAGCTTCCCAAAGTAATCAAAGTAGCCAAAGCACTTCCTACACTAACAAATACCCGAAATTAAAGCTTCCATTCTTTGATGAGAAGGTGAACGATATTGAGGAGTACCTATTAATGTTCGAAAAACAAGCGGAGGCAAATGACATCCCTAAGGAGAAGCAAGCATTGGTTTTAGGGTCATTCCTTACGAGTAAAGAGGTCGCAGTATTCAACAATCAGACTGTTGAAGAACTGAAGAATTACGATAACCTTAAAAGAGCTCTGCTAATAAGGTACGGTCTCACTGAAAGTGGATACGGCGCCAAATACAAGAGTATGAGTCCAAGAGGATGATAACCCTAGGGTGTACCTGCAGAAGATTATTGAAGCTCTGAGGAAATGGATTGCCGCGGCTAACGTAAAGATGACACCTGATGATCTAATAGAGTTTTTCTCTGTTGACAAGTATTTGAATACAGTCCCGAAAGAACTTGCTACATACTTGAGGGAGACGAAAAAGAAGGTACCGGAGGAAATCATTGTCAGTTCAGAGGGTTATATGGAAGCTTATCATTTAAAGTTAGTAACCAGTCACGCACGTAATCATAATCACACAGATAAAAGCGATCACAGCAGTAATAACTTTCGATCGAGAGGCAGTGGTTATTTCACGAATAATAATCATCGAAGTAACGACCAACGCATATCGAGGCCAACAAGCAATGGAGGTAAGAGCAATAAGTGGAAACGGGCGACAAAACAGAAAGCCAGGTGTCGCATAGTAGCAGTGAGCCTAGGCTGTGGTCCACTTTCTGACAAAGTGTCAAAAGGAGAGGGATCTCGCCAGAGATTGTAGAGCCCTCATATTCACGACAGTAGTGTAGAGGACAGAGATAGTTTCGCGTAAACAAAGGAGGAAAGCAAAGAACACGGGCAGCGTCCGGAGTTTTAGAAAGCGGCAATAAAGTCCTGAATGGTTCAGGTGAGAGCGAATCTCCGACTGAACGATGAGGTGGAAAAATTGCAAGATTTCACACCTGCCTGAAAACATATGGAGACGTAATGGATATCGAGTTAAGTATCCGAGATATGGTTGTGATATTGTATTGTGCGAGAGAAATTCGTACCTGAAAGATGTTATGTTGGGAACAACATGACGATGAGATTGCTGGACGGAACGGTGATAGAGGCTCCACTCGCGACTATTGAAGTGGACACACCTTACTTTGTGGGTAGGACGACCGCAGCAGTGATGCCTGAAGTCGTTTATGATTTAGTTATTGGGAATGTCAGAGGTGCATTACCCCCGTATCAGCCGAGCCTCGCATGGGAGACGACTGTGTGTCGAGGTCTTCATATTGAGAAGGACGAGCATAACCATAGAAGTTTGCTATTCCACTTTGCCGAGAACGCTGAGGAAGAATCTCAGGAAACTAATCATACTTTTGGAATGGCGAGTCTGGAGAGGGAAGAATTTTGTAGAGAGAAACCGTCAGTACCACAATCTCTGGACATCATCAGAAAAGATGTCGGGCCAACCACTGAGCCATCACTGTGTGTGATGATAGGGTCCCAAAGTTCATCTAAGGATGAAGATGTTACAGATGAAGAAGTTAGAGTCCCTATTGAACCACTAAAGAATGTTGAGGAATGTACAGAAGTACCGGATGTCCAGAGGACATCAGTTGTAAATAGTACACTTAGGTTTAAAAAGCCAGACTGTACATTAAAAAATGGTGAGTCACAGAGAGGTGACACAGCCTCTCACACACAGAGTTCCATGGGAGAAGAGATGGTAGCCATGAGTGAAGAAGAAGCAGCTCATGATGGAGAGATTATGGAACTCACAGGTGATCGTGAAACTTTCAGGAAGAAGCGGAAAGATGGTGTTATTATACCCATCATAGAAGAGCCTTTTCAGCGAGTGATTGCCGGCTCAATAAGAACGATCACGCCACCATCATCTGAAGAACAGCACGTCTTGACGGTAGATAACACTGCCGTGCGTTACCCAGAGGTAACATATATAATATATTATATATATTAATATATATATATATATTAAGGAATATAGCCGCTCAGAAGGTTATAAAAGAATGCGGAGAGATTAACATTGAAAAGAAAAGAATGATGTCTCAAAGAGAGGAAGAAAAAGTGAGAGTACAAAGAAAACTTGCAATGGAGTGCCTGAACGCAGTAGAAGATTAACGAGGTTTCCTCAACAGTATTGTTGGGCTGATAAGAATTTTATGCGTTTGTGGACAGAAGATGGGAGTAAGAAAAGGACACAGTTCATAGAACTGATAAAGAGAATGGTAGAGTCGTTGTGCCAGAAAACTTTAGTAAAGGGAGAGATGATGAAGCGCAGAGATTGCCATGGAAAATTGGTACAGGCGCTTAATGAAGATAAATAGCACAATGTAAGGTTTGAAAGTAAGTACGTTAGAGAAGACATCGACAGCTTGGGAATCGTGTGGGTAAAGAAGGAAGATGCATGCGGAGAGAATGAAGAAATGTACTTCAGAATGATTAAAGAAGGAATGTCAGGAAAGAAGGGATGATGTAAAATTGACTGTAAAAGAAGAGGATATGAGGATGATAGGGAGACACATGTAAAGGGTGCTCATATGTTGAAACTATTATTTGCAAGGAAGATGATAGGAGTTAGCAGGAAGAGCGAAAAGTGTCGGAAGAGACACAGAGAAACAAAGAAGTGTATGATATTATGGAGAGAGTTGGAGAGAAAAGGAGGTGACGAAGGGAGTAGAGAATGTAGGTCTGGAGGAAAGGGTGTAAGGAGAACACTGATGAGTGTGTATAGAAGTGAAGTGCCAGCAACTGAGGTCATGATGGGAATAATGGACGAAATAAATGAGGCTGACTATTTTGTCGAAAATAGGTTTAAATATTCTCTGACCCGGCGTGAACACCCGATTACCCTTGAGATTGTTCTTCAAAGACTCCAGGAGGAGGGTTTTACTATCAGACCAACCAAGTGCGAGTTTGCTTCGTCGAGTGTAGAGTTCTTGGGTAACTACATTGGCAATGGCACAAAGGGATTGCACGAAGACAATGTAGAGAAGATTAAGAAGACTGAGCCACCTAAGAATAAGAAGCAGATGAGGTCATTCTTAGGGCTCACAGGTTACTATCAGGACTTCGTGAAGAATTATGCGATACTCGCAGCGCCATTGACCGATCTGATGAAGAAGGGAGAGCCGACGAAAGTAAAATGGGAGTCTATTCATCAGCAGGCGTTAAAAAAGTTGAAGGAGGCGTTAAGCTCGAAACCGATCCTAAAGATGCCAGAGCTGGAGAAGACCTTCACTCTACAGGTGGACGCATCAGATACTTCTCTGGGATTTGTCCTCCTACAGGAAGACGGAGGAATTCTTCATTCTGTTGCTTATGGAAGCAAGAAATTGTCAGCGACGCAACAAAGGTACTCAACTTTGGAGAAGGAGGCCTTAGCGATTATTACTGGCATCAGGAAATTCGAGCCCTATCTCTATGGAAAGGAATTTATTCTACAATCGGATCATAGACCGCTGACGGCTATGAATAAAAAAGAGATATGAAAATACTAGGATAATGCGGTGGTCACTGTATCTCCAGACATTCAGATTTATCCTAAACCACATTAGTGGTAGAGACAACGTAATTGCTAATTACTTAAGTAGATCACAAGCCGAAATACATCTGGATATTCGCTCATACAAGCAAGCATACTCATATACTAGATAGAAAGGAGCGCTTAGGATGAAACCATAGTTAGTTAACACATCAATGTAAATTAAAGTCAATATTGTATACTCCAGTTGCTAATAGGTGGTTGGGCCAAAGATATGTTACACGTATATATATAGTGTACATATATCTGATGTAAAAATTGTTGAGTTTACATTATTTGATTATGGTGAGAATGAATCTATACCAAATATTGCCTCTTGCTATCTCATTTTTCCTCACTATGACATGAAATCAGTAAAACACACCATCTAAAATAGAGTCATGTAATTCCACTACTCATCCGCCTGAGACCACACTTTATGTGAGAACATTAAATAACGTATTTACGATAGTAAAGGTAGCTAATGAACGCGTCGCGTATTTTCCGAAATTAAATCGCTTTAGCTTTTAAAACTAAAAATCTACTAATTAAATAAATACTTATAACAATAATAACCTACTATTAATTAACACAAATACAAATTAAACTATCCACCTCAACTGATTTTATACAAGCACACATTAAATACTGAGACTTTAATAAATACACTATTCGTGAAAACTCAGACAACCCATCACAATATCATAATAAATGACAACAATCCAACAAAATGAGTGGAAGAATATTACAAATAACTCTATCAACTATAGCCGTACCATAAACTAGATATAATACCACGTATAAGTATGACTAAATATATACCAATTTTACTATATGTTAATTTCAAAGGTTATTATTAAGCGACAATGAAGTATTAATTTACTTACTCTTTCCAAAAAAATGGTCAATCCGTGGCCAGGCCACTCGTCAATAGTAGCAGGTAATTAGTTGCACTAATAATACACTAAGGTCTTTTCGTATTAACAAGCAAACATATGAATAATGCAGAGTTAATTTGCACTACAACAAGTAATTCACTTTTAAACACTAAGAAAGTAGATCTTAGAGCTTGCTATATCCTGTACATGATCCGGGTTAAATATAATTTCTTCATTTTCTGTAAAAGTTGGTGTTTCTTTTAATTCCTTTTTTCATATATTATATTACTACTGGATGTTGAATTAAAATTATTCTAAAGCAGACTCGAGATTTTATTATATTATATCATTTAACTCATTTTATTAGATTCGATTCATATTAATTGAATATTAGTGATGTTTATTTATCATAAAAATAATCTACATTAATCACTATTATATTTGATAAGATATTGTCTTCTAATACTTAAGCAATATTTCAGCGTATCTAATCATGAATACTCTAATGTGACTTTTTAGTGATGAGAAATTAATAATAAAATAAAAATAGCATTAAAGAAAAATACTGAGGTATCAATTGTAAATAGGCGTGGAATGCCCAGAGATGTGAATTTTAATAATAAATAAAATAAAATGACCCACTCATTCTCACTAACACTCATATCAATATAAATATTAATCAAATGTAATAATCTATATTTAAATCACAATATATATATTTATATATATATATATATAATTATAATATAAATATTAATATATTAATTAATATATATATTATATATATATATTATATATATATAATATATAATAATATATAATATAATATATATATTAATATAATATATATTAAATATATATATATATATATTATAAATATAATTATTAAGATATTAATATAGCTAATAAAATAAATTTTTATTTATAATTAATTACTTAAAATTTGAGAAGAAAGAGTATAGATTTTTTGTTAAAATAATATATATAGTTATAGTGGAGCGCATAAATATACCCGCATGATATTTAGTCTTTTTAATATATTTACGAGACTAGGAGGATATAGAAACATTTGAGTTAAATTCTCAAGGTAATAATATTTGAAATGTCCTTATAGAAAATACTAAACTCAGCCATTCTCTTCAGATAGTAGACTAATATATATACTTTATTTACTATTCACTATATAATTTATATATTAAGTAATTCAATTGATATATACTAATACATATATGTATCCTTATATATATTATATTATGTTTTTATGTGTTTTAATATATTGGCTAATATAAATGGTATTAATGATCTATACTATTAATCATGGCTTATTATATAATATTATCATTATAGATAATAAGATAATATTTCAAGGTAATCTCATTCTCCGCTTACTATATTATGTACTTAGTAGGGCTGATGATGTGATAGTTGGTCGTTACGTTGACGTTACTATATCTATTCGTAATCAATATTTTTTTATTAAGAAGTATAGTGATGAATTATTTTTTATTATTAGCACGAGTAGAAAATAATAATGAGACTTAAATTTAGGGCAACATTTTACATTTGATATGTGTAATTTAAAATTAATATTCAGGAATCTAAATTTGCGTGGAATGAAAGGAACTGGTATCTCCCCATTATTTTCTTGGTAATAGTAAGCAGGATATTGCCTTCTCTAATGAAAATATGTGTATATAATATATTCGTCGTATGTGCTCATATTAAAATATTATTTACTAAGGATAAGTTATTTCACTGTAAGGTCGGCGTTTACACATTTGTGAGAGGATCGTAGCAGCCGATAATATTGTTACCTTATATACTAGTATATATATATTGGAAAATATCCGCATGCAGGTAATAGTACTTTAATTTAGTATAATAATATAAAATATATACTAATAAATAATTTCATAAAGTTATTAAATAATATTTATTTGGGTATCATATAATCTTAAAGCATTTATATAAAGTTCATATATTTATTATTCGATACGTATATTATGGTAATATGTATTTAATTAATAATTCCATTATTTTTTTTAATAAAAAGTTATTTAATTACGATTTGGCAACTTTTTGCATTGTTTTACCGATCCAAACGAATCAATGAATGATACATGACCGTGCTTGATGATCACTTGTAGCATTTCATGAATATTCACGGTTGTATATATTTTATTCAAGACTGCACTGTGTCACAAGTCTCACAAGTTATCAAAATAATAAATGTCAAGAGATATATTATCTAATATATTAATTTATATTTATATAAATATTATTATATGTATTATATAAATTTAATTATATTATATTAATATATATTAAATTATTGAACATATAAATCTATTAGCAAATATAGTCATAGGAACAAGCATTCTTTTACACTATAATTTATAAATTAGGCAAGACTAATTTTAATAGAGCTATAAGTAATATATATATAGATAGTTATATGGGGCAGATTATTTAAATAAGAAGCCAGACCGTTAGGGTACATTAAAATAAATATATTACTTTATAGGAACATATTATTATGATTATATTTTATATATTCACGAATCTGTGAAGTTTCTCTCATCTTGTATAAAGGCAGTACATATATGCTGCTTCTTGAGTATTATTTTTATTTATTAACTAGTAATTTTATAAAATTAATCTATACATAAGTTAGGATTATTCTGTATAGTTTTCCGAGAGAGAGTTAGTTATTGAATTTCTTATTTAATTTAAATAAATTCAGTTAATTGATTAATAAGTAGATTACTTCAAGACGTTTAGTATTTTATATGATCAATATAAGTACTTATGAGATCTAAATTATCACACAATATAGGTAATTTCACTGAGATTAAACGAGTAACTGTTGTAAACTATATGGATATGTTTTACCATATAATAATAATAGGTATAAGAAAGTACGTTTCGATTGTCAAAATGAAGATGTGAAAGATGCATCAACAGAAGAAGTTGATGAAGAAGTTAAATGATATATCTATAGAGTTTTCATTTGAGAGTCACATTGCATAATATTGCATCACAGATAAGGCAGAAATTGCTTATTCAACAGGAGATCTGAATACTAATATGATATAGGTTCGAGTTTTGATAAGTGTTATTGGATGGTTGTCTTGTCACGTTTAAAGGGGAGCCTGGCCAATAAGGATTGTTTTAAAATATAATATATACTGTCATGGAAGAGTAAGTTTTATGACATTACATTTATAATAGCTATTTTATAAACCACTACACTAATTTAACATAATAATATATTATAAATATATAATATATATACATATAATAATAATTATAAATTAATTATATAATAGTTAAAAAATAAATTATTAAGATAAAAATATGTAGAGCATATTATATATGGTTTTTCGAATTAAACATTGTATATTAACGCAAAAAACATTAGAAAAAAATGAATACTCGATGAAATTGATCGTATTATAAGTTTATTGTATACATCACAATAATACAGATTGTATCATGCAAGTTACCGTTTCTGCCTTAATTTTTTCTGATTGAGAATATGACACACATGATTAAATTATAGAAAAGTTAATATAAATAAACTATATATATAATATATTTAATTAAATCAAAATTAAGTGAATTAAAATCAAATTACTATGACTCTTTTATAATTTTAAATTATATAAAAATTATTTAACACACACACAATCTATATATAATAAAATATATATTACAATTATATTAATATTTAACACATGTCACAATAAAAAACGTTTCCACTGAAGTTAAAACTTTCAGATATTATTTAACTTGTGTGCTAAATATTTGTTAGAGTATTGATCTGTATTGATCCTAAAGATATATAGATTGAAGAGGACACGGGAGGTTCCATAGTGATAGCGAAGAGCCCGAAACGTCCTCGTAAGGCGATTAGTCTCATACGCAGCAATAAGACAGGAGCTCGTATGCCGCATGCCGCCAATGCGCCGAGAGGAGTCGAAAGTTTGCGAGAAGCTGACACGCTGCATAGTCGGCCACGCGACTGCAGTCCCCGACATCTTTTGGGGTTCTGTCACCGAATGCCAGGACCGTCGCATGAAATTTTAGAGGGACCGCTGAGCCGCGAGTGCACGATCGGGAGCGCGCAGCGAGACCACAAAAAAAGAGGCATGCTCCGCGCTCCACTGGCAAATACAAAATCAAGTACACTCCATTATTATTGTCCTCACTCTCTATACTAAAGGGTACTCATCAATTAGGGCCATCCTATATCACCATGTCACTCACATGCCTATCACATGCCACATATAGCATGCTACATGACCTATCAATTGCCAATGAAAAATAAAAAGGACTAAAATATAACGGTCAAAAGTATTCGTATTGCCTTTTGTTAAGAATAGGGTCTTATACGACGCAAAATATCAGAGAACACACACCGCCAATATTGACGAGTAGCGTTAGCCCTCGCTCAATTATAAAAGTACCTTTAGCTCATCCGTATTATAGGAGCAAAGATCAATAACGCTTGTTTATATATATAATTTAAAAACTATATACCTATGAGGATATTCAATATAAAAATCCAGACATCACATGTGCATCCTAAAGCTTCTGCTGTGTATATATATATACGACTCATCAGAAATGACGCACTAAGAAATTTTTAGTCATCAACTTAAAATAATATCATTCAAGAATTATTATTATATATAAATAATTAAATTATAAATAATAACAAAACATTACAACATTAATATAATAAACACCAATATTATTTTTATAAATCAGTAATTGAATTATTAAAAATTAAAAATTAAAGAAATTTTATACAGAGAGCGAACACATTTAATAAAATTACTTGCTATGCTCAATAATCAGGAATTACTAACAACCAAACAAAACATTAGGCTTATTAGTATACATAGATATTTCCATCAGTAAGCAACTCATCATATACTTAGACTCTATCCATAAGATAAAATTAATAGTCGAGAATAAAAAAGGTTATACTAATGATAACGCCTTATGCAAGAGAAGGTTTTAAGTAAAAGAAGTACCTATATAGTATGCACTAACCACGCATAAGCATCTCAAATTTAAAAAACACTTATATGTGATATCCATTATTCAGTATGAAGAAAACATATATACATTATTCTCCTACTGAAATAAATGATAAAGTAGTAAATAAGAAATAACTCACAGTACAGAGGGTGCGGTTTGCAATCCTAGTAATATAGCCGTATATCAGAAGAGTATAATTATAATACTGGAGTATATTTAATATACATTCCAATGAAAATAAGAAATAAAAGATCAAAAAGCATAAGTAGAAAGCTGTACGCTTACGCTTCGCAAAAATAAAAATTGATTATATATATATCTTTTTACTACAATAATATAATATTATAAATTAATATATATATAATATATAAATTAATATAATATATATTATTATATTTAATATATATATGGATAATATATATATATTAATATATATATAATAATATATAATAATATATATATATATATATTATATATTATTAATATATAATATATATATATATTTATATATAATTAATAATATAATTTATAATATATATATATATATATTATATATATATATATATATAATATATAGCTATATAATATATATATTAATATTAATATATAATATATATATATATATATTATATATATATATATATTACATATATATATATATATATATACATTATTAATATTTTGATGGAATAAAATTTAAATATAATTAATTGTTAATCCTAATAAAATAATTATAATAATATAATAATTATAATAATATAATAATAAATTAATATATATAATAATAAATTAATAATAATTAAATTAATTATATAATTATAATAATAATAATAATAATAATATAATAATTAATAATAACAATATATATTATAAATAAATAATAATAATAATAAACAATAAATAATATATAATCAATTAATATAATAATAATAATTAATTAAATAATAATAAATACATTCATATATAGAGCATTACAACGAATATTAACACAGTTTTAATATTTATTACAAGAAGTGATGAGGATTATGATATAAATTAATTGAAAACTTGCTTCTCTATAACAAAATATAATACACTTTTTATACATATATATATATTAATATAAATATATATATATATATATATATATATATATATATATATATAATATATATATATATATATACGATATATATATATATATATTAATATAGATTAATATTGAGAGTATCATCTATGCTACCAATTGCATATATATTTATCTCAAATAAATTATATATATATTTATATATATATATATATAATATATATATATATATATCTAATATATAATATTTTATATAATATCTATTAAAATAAGAGATATGAATATATATCGTTTCTAAAATATATTAATTTAATTTTTATATAATATATATATATATATATATACTATATATATTATATATAAATATATATATATATATAATATATATAATATATATATTAATATATATATATTAATATATATTTAATACTTTTTTAGAAATTAATATCCTCACTTTAATCTCAATATAATTAAAAAAGTAGTTCGGATTATATTTCATAGATATACTTATATAATAAGTTTAATATCCTTTAATATCCTTAGAAAAAGTTACATGTCAACTTAAAATACCAAAAATACTGAATACACATACACAACCCTCTATAGTAGCTTGATATATAATTTACTCACTATCTGAAGATAAAAGTACTTTATTATTTTGAGTCAAATGTAAGCTTGATAACCCAGTTGTGGAAGAATGCAAATATCAAGTTATTCGATCAATTGACACACGAGATAAGAGTCTAACCAATTAAGCCAGTTACCCTATGTAATGGACACAATATCAATCTACTATATGGATCCTTTAAATTAATTATACGTCGAACAATACTATTATAAATAACGCTTTCATTATACAGACCATTACTAAATATACCTAAAATTGAGTTATAATAAAAAAAAGGTTGAAGCAAAAGGTAATCTAGGAGTATATACACCTATTAAATATTCAAAAACTACAGTACTATAAGGAATATATCTATATTATTTATTTTCAAATGTTCATAAAAGTCATTGTTCTGTTTATGTCTATGATGATAATAGATTTAAAAATATATACATATTGTATATAATTGAGTTTTTAAAAAATACGTGACTACTCACATTAGTTATTTTTGTAAAGACTCAGGATTTAATAAGTACCTGAGTTGGAGAGGTGGTCTTATCGGAAGCTGGAAGTCCTATTTAGATACTGATGGAATATAAATTTCGTAATATATATTCTAAGAAGGAAGTGATAAGCAAAATAATAATATCCTTAAAAAATATTGCTTATATAAGGTATGATGTTTCGTATGCATTTAAAATAATTGGGATATGCTTATGAACACACTAAAGACAAAGGATATAAATTAATTATTTGCCACATATAATATTATTATTTACATTGTGGACTAAGAAGATTATAAAATAAACATAATATTACTGAAATCGTTATTTACTAGTAATAAGCAGATATACTCCAAATCTGTACAATCATTTCCAGCTCATATCCAAGACTTGTTATTGTAATTTTTAAAAGAATGAATAATAAAAGGCAAGTATATTAAGCTTTGTTACGGAATAACAGATAACATGATCAATACGATTGAAAAATTAAATGAGGGTAATAAGGATGAGAAACAAAATGCTGGTAAATGTGATACTGATTTTATTGAATGTTAAAACGAAGAAGTAATAGTTGTTTTCAGAATGAACTTGATAA
>JABUQX010096904.1:0-2500 GCA_015478945.1 Trachelipus rathkii
ATTTTTTAGCAATAAAGGTTTTATGTAGTGTAGGATATATCTATGGTGTCTATTTCACGATATTGTAATAGGCTGTTTATTACTTTTGGTAGTAACATGAGTTTTTAATTATTATTTTTTGTTCAAATAATTAAATTTTGTAATTTTTGAAATTTTTTGTGGTTTCGAACAATTTAAATGGTATTCCTCCTTTATATATAGTAAAATCAATGATCTTGTAGTAAAAGTGATTTTGTATTTTTATAGAAAGTTATTTGTAGGGAGAGTAATCACTAGGGTGTCTGAATTTGATATAAGATTGTATTATACACTTTTGGATGATAATTCTGGTTTTCATATATTAATTTAATAAATTTTTGATCAAAATTGTTAAATTTGTAAATTTTTGGATTTTTTTATATTTTCGAAATATATATATATATATAATTATATATATATATAATAGGCTATTCCTCCTGAATAACAAGTCCGTAGTAAAGTTATAGATTATTTTCGATACGTTTTTATAGTGAGAATGTTTTCTGCTGGACTCGATGCGGAATCGCAAATTTCTGGTATTGCGGTGGTGTTTGCGGCTTGTTTAGTAATACCCTTGTAATTTTGGATGGCTTTTTTGAGTACACGAGATTCCTCTCGAGTGTATTTATTTTTTGTCTCATAATAATGTTTGAATTTTGAAAATTTTGGATTTTTTGTGGTTCGATACATAATATAATGGCGTTATTATCCATCTCACTTGAAAATACATCGCTCGTAAGAAAAGTGCGCACTTTGATCAATATGGTTTACTTTTAGAACATAAGTGTTTTTTTTGTGTTAGAGGATCACACTAAAGCGGTGTCTTCCATGTATTTCAGTTGTATTTTTTTTGTATCATATTCTACTTGGAGTAATTCAGTGTCATAAATTTAATCCTTTAGGCATAGGTTATTTGTTCTCTAATCAATTGTAACTTTATTTGGTAAATATTTTTTGTTCATTTTAGTTGTTTCTTGTAAATATAATATATTTTGCTTATATTTCTCCTCCTATAATTGAAATAATTATACTTTATTAGTCGTATATAGATTAATAGTTTGATTTTTGATATTTTTTAGAAAGGCTTATATTGCTCGATAGATGTTGCGAAAATCAACTAAGTGATGTCTTCGGTAATTTGATATATATAGGTCTGTTATATACTTTTTGGAGTATACAGGTCTTTAATTTATTTTTGTCAAATGTTATTTAGAAATTATTATGGTAAATTTGGAATTATTTGATTTAGGTTTAGAAACATATATTAATATTATTGACTATATATGCATTATATACCTGAACCAGTCGTAGTTAAAAGATATTTGAATATTTTTTTTAAGAGGTTTTTTAGTGTGAGGTATAAACCTACGGTCTCTTTGGATTTGTAATATGCTGTATTTAATATTATATAACTTTATTAGGAGTAGCATGTTCTTTAATTTATTTTTGTCAAATTGTTAGAAATTATTTAGTAAAATTTTTTTGGATATTTATTTGATGGTTCGAAGTACATATATATATAAAATGGCTTATTCCTATAACCTGAAATATATACAAGTACATGTATAGAAAAGTGATATTATTTGGATAATTTTATTAGAATAGTTTTTTAGTGTTTAGAAGGAAACTAGGGAGTCCTCCGGATTTGTATAGCTGTTATCTTTTTGGAGTAGAACAGGTTCTTAATTTATTTTTGTCAAAATGATTTTGAATAATTGTAAATTTTTGGATTTTTGTGGTACGAACATATAAATGGCTATTCCTTATATCATGAATAATAACAATTCATAGAAAGTGATTTAGATATTTTTAGAAAGGTTTTTATGTGTGAGGAACACTTAATGATATAGTTGATTCATTTATTCGATTATGTATTTAAGCTGTTATACCTTTTGGAGTAACTGGTTTTAATTTATTTTTTATGTCAAAATTTATTGAAATTTGGGAAATTTTTTGATTATTTATTGTAGTATCTAGGAACATATAAATGGGCTATTCGCTTCATGAAATACAAGTCGCTTATTGAAATAGTAGATTTTGATATTTTATTTATTGTAAAGGTTTATTGTGTGAGGAATACTATGGTGTCTTCGATGATATTAGTAATACTGTTAATATTATAATACTTTTTGGAGTAACAGGGTTATCATATAATATTTTATAATATATGTCAAAAATTTTAGAAATTTGGAAATTTTGGATTTTTGTGGTTTAAACATATATAAATATGGCTATTCTCCTGAAATACAAGTCGTAGAAAAGTGATATTTTTAGATATTTATTTGAAGGTTTTTGTGTGAGGTAAACATACTATTGAGGGTGTCTTCGATTTGTAATAGCTGTTATATTTTTTTATTATTTTGGAGTAACAGGTTCTTAATTTATTTATGATACAAAATATTTATATAGGAAGTTACTATAATTATGGATAATATTTTTATGGATTTTTGTGGATTTACGAACATATAATAAATTATGTGAC
>JABUQX010096904.1:7500-10000 GCA_015478945.1 Trachelipus rathkii
TCATGATCCCTCACCCAGCTCCTTTGGGAAAGAAGGTGGTAATGAGGTTTTGCACTATCAGCTTGTCCACCCATCGCTTTGTAAAAGACAAGTCTTACCGCTGCATTAATCTGACTTTGTATTTTATTTCTCACAAATTTATATATACTTTTCACAATAGTTTCTTTTATATATTTTCTTGAAGGAATTACATAGTTTGGGCACATGATTTATCAGTCTTATGAAACCAATGTTTTCAACTATTGAAAATGGTTGCAAATCCACTGCGATCATTTCTCCAATAAGTCTGTGAATCTTCTTGGATTTTGAGTCATCTATATGCCATATTTTGGTTTTGTTAAGTGTCAATCAAAGTTGGTTGCTTAGAACATTGCAACTCAGTTTTACTCCTTTTAGTTTCTGAAATATTTACCGTAAGAGATCTTTTCTTTTTGTCTTTCCTTTTCTTCTTTCTCCTTTAATTCTTTTGGATGTTTAGTATTTAAATGTTTAAGCATATTTGTTGTTGTAAAGTTACCTCTATATTGGTTTCTCTTGATATTTGGATTTTGCATAATTTGCAAATAGTTTTTGATTGATCATCCTTAGCTATGTCGAATAATTTCCATGCTAAACTTTTTGATTTACAAGGAATATGATCCTTCTTTGCTGGTTGGTGGGTAACCTCTTGCCATGATTATTTTTAAGTAAATAACAATGCAATTTTAATTGTTATTAATTTAAATTTTAATATTTTAAGTATATATTTTTACTATACGAGGTATCACTGAAAAGTATATATATATATATATAATATATATATTATATATATATATATATATATATATAATATATATATAATTTTTTATATTTAATATATATATATATGGAAAACATAAGTATCTATTCTGGCGTAAGAATTTGATCCTGCCAGACAAATCGATCGTGTTGTGATTTCGTGATATCTATATATATATATATATATATATTATATTATATTATATATTTATTATATATATATATAATAATTATAATATATATTATATATTATATATATATATAATTATATATATATTATATATATATAAATAGGAGATTATCAATAATATATATATATATATATATATATTATATATATTCTATTATTATTATAATATATATATATATTATATATACTATATAGTATATATATATATATATAATATATATATTATTCTCTGTGTGTACCTAACCACACTTTATCCTAACCTAAACTTAAAAAGGCGACAGTACGACCTATCTAACGGATCCGTCGTTGCCTGGAGCCTAGAACCTACCGAGATGATTGTGGTTGCCGTAAACCTAGACCTAACTTAGATGGATTTTTAAGTAAAAAATTAATAATATTCACTTTTAATAAAGATCACTTACGACCTTATGGATAATTCCTCGATATACTTCCCAGTGAATCTTCAAATCTTCAGGTTTGGGGTGCTTTCTTTGCAATGATAAGCTAAATAGCCGAAGTAAAATGATGCTTCCTTCTGCCTCGTGTTGGAATATTAATTCGCCCTAAAATTAAAATTTTTTTTTTAAAACCTCACAATATTTTGTAATTTTGAACGCATTTTTATGATTTTGCTACCTGAGCCCATGTATTTCTATAGTATTTGTGTGCGTTCCGGTGTCCTTGTCAACAAAATTGATAGAATGGTTGACAGTAAGATGCTTGTAATGCATGTCTTCAAGATCTTTATACCCTTTCCAAGCATCTGACAAAATAGTTGTTCCACACCCTATATTTTCCGAAATAACTGAACGCAACGTATCACTATCACGCTTTTCTACCGGAACCATAAAACATTCTCCCGTGCCTCTTTCCACTCCTCCAAACACCCACTGACTTGGCACATACCTTCCTCTATGATATTTTCGCTTACCAAACATTGATTCATCAACTTCTACCACTTTGCCTATGCCACCAATTTTCTTAGAATTAGCAAAGCATTCTTCAATACATACGTCTCTGCAAAAATTAAACCAATCTATAACAGTTGGTTCACTGACATCTAAATAGGTTACTACCCTTGAAACTGTTTCGTTGTGTACAAAGAAATACATAATTAAAAGGGCATCAGTGTAGGAAATTCTAATATTTGAAAAAAAATAATATTTGGGAGAAACAGTATACTTCGAGCCACAATGTTTACTAGTGCAATAAAAATAAAACTTTTCTCCTATTTTGGTAATTTCACATTCTTTGTGACACTTTCCACAAACCTTTTTATCTAGTATCAAACTAAAATGTTGCAGCAATGCTAAGACGGTATAATCGTTTTCACAAATTTGGAATAAATCCTTCAATTCATAATTTTTAGAAAAATTGGAACCAAAAATAAGTCAACCTCACGGAACACAGTAAAAAAATATATGACCTTCAAATTTATACATACAGTAGATATTTGAAAGGTTCCCAAATATCAAATGAATAAAGTCATTTATATATGCTTTATATATATATATATATATATATATATATATA